>APFE030171074.1:52019-76207 GCA_000404065.3 Pinus taeda
TGTGATCTCTCCTCTCACAAGCTCAAAAAGGAAGCCTAGTTTTCAGCAACATTTACCCTCAAGAATCTTCAGCTTTCAACCTCTCCTACAACCAGCCCAATGCATGAATTTATAGTGCAATGGAGGAAGTTGCAGGTCCACCATTGAAGGGATAAGTTCCTCCTTCAATGGGATAAGCACCTCATATCATGGAGTTAGCTCCCTTAGTTATGGAATGGATGAACCAAGGTGGAGCGGACTTTCCAGCATAATATTCCTTCTAGAAGTGTCTAGAAGTGACCCAAGATGAGTTTTTAAGAATGAACTCATGCCTTTTTAACTTTTACAGGGGTTCACACCCATTACTCAATATACAGAGCGATCAGGTTCGCAGAAAACATGACCATTAGGTGCGGCACCGCAGGCAATGCTAGGAGAAAGTGTGAAACCAGGATTTGAGATATTTTTAAGTTCTTTCTCCCATTTTCAAGGCTTGACATGAAGAGCTGAGGTTTAAGACTTGCAAAGGAGGTATGTATGAGTATTGATGGACTCACACAAACTGTAGAAAGTCATGGTGACAATTTTTTGTGTAACAAAACCCTAAGCTGGAATGTTTTTTCAGTGACCTGGGCTCCCAATCGCATTCATTACAAGGCCTCCATGCAATTGAGGGCCTACAACTGCATGCATAAGGCTATCAGGATGTGGTTATGACCTAGATTCCTCAATATAGAAGGTGTGGTCCTGGATATGAGTTTAAATTCCAAGTCAGCATCCATACCACTGCCAATAACTCAATGAAACTTTCCAGAATGATAAATAACATCAGGACAAAACCATTCATACCAAACTTGATCAAAGACCTGACCCAACTAGGCCTAGCCATGACAGGCATTTCGTCAAACATATGGTGAACATGTATTCTACAGGACATGAATGCATATCTAAACATAGGTGTCTGATACTTATTCTAGAATTACCAAGAAGGTCTAATGCCCTCTCATAATATTTGCAATAACATTTTTTATATCATGCATTAATTAACCATTCATCACTAATCAAAACATGTCAAGAGCCATACCTAAAACGTTTTATGGAACCATGTTTGTAACCAACATATAACCTAAATAATAACCATGATAGAACAACCATCAAATCCACATAATAACAAGTACAAGTACTCATGAATTATGATAGGAAAAGATCTTGTATTAACATATGCAAAAGCTAACCAAGTTAGGGACGTCCACATACCACGTGAACATAGATTGGGCTGAACCAAATCTTTCTTTCAGTTAGTCACCCGAGTGCCATATTCTAAGCATGAATGTGGGACTCAAGACAAAAACAATCAGGGCTTCCTAGAGATTAAACCACCTCCACCCTCATGCTCCCGTGATGCTGTCAAAATTGGTCAAGGGATCACATAGGCAAACCAATACATAAACAACTAGGGGTTCCTAGAGATTAAACCACATCAACCCTTAGGCTACTGTGATCCCACCAAAATTGGTCAAGTGATCACTAAGCCCAAAACAAGCTTGGATGCCTCAGAATTTATTCACCACTATCTTGAGGAATTTTCCTATATCCACCCACTTGTCGAGGGATTCCTGGAGATTAAACCACATCCACACCCAACCCTTGGGATTTTTCTTGAGACCACCTCACCTGGTTCAAAAACCATTCAGGAATCCAATTCTTAACCAATTGAAAGAACCCCATCACACCATGGCTATTCAGAAATTGCAAGGCAAGGTTGAAACCACTGTCACACCTAGAAAAACCCAAGCCATTGACAGCAAGAGAACCAAATACACACATGCAGGTACCATGATTTCACAAACTAGCTAGGAAATCACACGTGCAAGCTATAATAAATTGGATAAAATCTTTCATAAAGACTGTCTCCCTTGCTATAATGATAAATGGTTCACCCATAGAGTATTTCTCAATCTCCATATGACTAAGACAAGGTTGCACTTTGTCTCATCTATTGTTCCTCATCATTATAGATGTCATGTCCATAAACTTACTTGTGCTCGTGATCACGGTCTCATATCTGGATGAAAAATCGTTGATAGGGCCCCCCTCTCCCATTTAATGTATGTGGACGACATCCTCACAATTGGAAAATCAAACCCTTAAAAAAACCCATGTTATCTTCAACACCCCCTCTGATTTTAGACTCGCTTCCGACCTTCTCATGAACCAATTAAAGTACAACCTAATCTCCAGTGAGCCTGATGTGGACGGGATCAAGGAGATTTCCAATATCTTTTGGGTAAAATTCACTCACTTGGACAATTGTTTCACTTACTTGGGATTTTTCCTTAAACCAAATGGATACAAAAACAAGGACTGGGACTGGCTTCTTGACAAAATTGGTAAGTGACTAAAACAGTGATCTCATCAATGGATCTCTTTGGTAGGGTGTCTTATTCTTGTCAAGTATGTTCTGCACAACATTCTCATCTACTAGATGCACATTTTCAAACTTCCCAAAGGAGTTGTCCATAATCTCAACGCCATTATCTCAAGTTTCATACGAGCGGGCACACAACTGAAACACAAATTTTGTTGAAGAATGTAACTAGGTTTGGTCATCATAATTGTATTTAATTCATAATGAAATGTATTATCAAAAGAAATAAAAAGGAATTATTATTATTATTATGACTTATTAAAGCATGGGTTTCATGTGTGGGCCATCATGTTTTACGTCAAAGTCCCTGTTGAGGACTTCTAGGTTTTATATTAAGTCATTAGAGTCAATGTCCATTTAAAGAGACCCTTTGTGGATAGTTGAGTCATGTAAAAAGAATTATTATTGAGTAAAATATCCAATTTTTCACCTCCACACCAAGTCGAACCTTACCTAATCAAGTCAGCCTACATGAGCGTAAATCAAACTCCAGAAAAGGGTGTATATAGAGTGCAGCTCGATTCATATGGAGGAGGCAATCTCACAAGTTCAATATACAAGTAGAATAAGCAGAAAAAGTGTGAAATTCCTAGAGAAGAAGAAGTATTGTTGGAAGGTCAAATTTTTGGGTCATCTCTCTCTCTCTCACGTGTGAATTTGTTGGGTTACTTCTAGAAGGTCGAAGTACTGCATCAAGATCAAACTTCTTTTGTTGTTGGGTAGAAGTTTTGTTGTTGGGGAGGTCGAAATTTTGTTGCTACAAGATCAAAGTGCTAGGTCGAAGTTGTTGCTGGAAGGTCATCATCTGCAAAAGTAAGGAAGGCTAACTTGGTGATTGGAGGAAGTTTGTGTTTAGTTCAAGGAGTCTTGGATCATCTTGTAAAACTAATAAAGGAAGAGTTGTTGAATGGGTTTTCCCCTAGATAGGGATTTTTCCCTGGCAATCCGCCTACAAGAAGAACATAAGAATATCACAAGTAATTATCAACATAAAGAAAATATTTCTTCCTTTCTGATTTTCCAACATGGTTTCAGAGCTAAGGTGAAGAAGAAGGAAAAAGGTAGCTTGAAGATCTATTGAAAGGATAAGTTTTAAGAAGTTTGAATAGGGGTCATCAAAGAAAAGGATCATATAAGAATTCAAGCCTACTATCTTCAAGAACAAGTCTAACTCAATGAAGGGAGAAAACAAATTAGAAGGAGCATCCAATTACAGGGCATGGAAAAAGAAGATAGATCGCATCCTCGAGAGAATAAAGTATTGGATCTAGTCAAAGGAAAAGTAAAGAAGCCTACAAATGAGTCAAGTGATGCAGAAAAGGAAATATGAAGAGAAATAGAGATATTGGCCATGACCCTAATGGTGAATGGAATAAAGGATAACCTCATCTCATATATATTCAACATAGATTCCACTCAAGATATGTATGAGGCGTTATCCAAATTATTCACAATCAAGAATCTTGGTTAAATTGCGAGTCTTAAGAATGAACTAAGAACTATAAAGATGTCAAAGGAAGACATTGTGGCATCCTTCTTTGTAAGAATAACCAGAATCAGAGATGAACTCTAGGCAATAGTTGATATAGTACCTGAAAAGGAGCTTGTAATCACTGCACTTCTAGAATTACCAACATCTTGGAGTGCCTTTTCATCAGGTCTCAACAGTTGGAAGGAACATTCGAACAATTATGGAATGCATGTAGTCAAGAAGAAGTCATAATTTCATTAGTAAGAAACAAAGAGAATGAAGAAGAGAAAATTTTAACTGCCTATTCCGCTCATCACAAGAACAAAGGAACCTTCAAGAAATATAAAGGGCTTAGAAGGGAGGTAGACCTGTCCAATATTGAATGCTACAATTTTCATAAGAAGGGTTACTATCGAAGCAATTATCCTCAGATTCCGAGAAATAAGAAGAGAGAAAGGGAACATGAAAATGTTGTTGTTGAAGGACCACCAAAGAAGAACAAGACAAAAGAATCCAAAATCAAAGACTTATTTTCTAAGGACTCTTAGGGACTCTATCCCCTATATATCCTTCTACTCTAAAGTTTTGAAATGTTTTTATTTGTACTTTGATTTTTAGTACTTGTATGTTTAACATGATTTGGAAAAAAAAATTGAATTGTTTGTTAAAGTTGTAGGTATCCCTCAAGATTGGATTAAGAGGGAGCCCTCACCATTTTTTCCAAAGATAAGTATCTTACTTCTTTTATTATCTTTTTGGTTTTCCTTTTCCTATCTAAATGTGTTTGTATTAGATGTTAATAACATTTCTTTTCATATTTTCCTTATTTAGGAAAATCTTGATGACATGCTTAAGGGCTATGGAGAAGAACTCACAAGACAAAGCATGATAGAAGTTCTATTGGAATTGATGTCCTATAAGGTTTTCTAGAAAACAATTTAAAGGTATGTTTTAGACCATAATTCTTGTTCTCTTCGTGATAAAGGTATATTCATTCATTCTAATAAATCTGCTTTACATTTCTACAAGTGTTACGTCTATGACTTTTGAATCGTAAAGATTCTTATTTGGGAGTTTAATCATTAGAATGAATCCACCCTCATTAAAATAATCATATTTGTGGAACCATAAAATGTTCTCTGTAAAACCCTAACCTAAGGGAATGTCAATGCGAAAAACCCTAGTCTACTTAGTGTTACTGATGAAATCTAGAAAATACTATTATTTTGATGTTCGGGGTTTTGTTAGTAATGCCATGTTTTGAGTCTTAGTATTGTTATGGAAACCCTATTCCTTTAGGGTTGTGTATTCCTAGACCTTGAAGTTTTGGTAAATTAGGTTTTATGAACAAAACCCTTATATATCGAGAGTACGCTCCTAGGAATAAAACCCTAGGTGTATGTTTGTCTGTTTGATCAAAACCCTAGCCTAATCAAGTTCATTATATGTCTGACTTTAAATGTATTTATATTTGTGTCTTGGGTTTGTCCAATATATGTTATGATATGCTTGTGCATGATCATCATAGATAGATATATGTGCTAACTTAATTGTTAATTCTCATAATATGTAAATTATAGGGTTTGTAACTAAATCCTAGTAGAAGTTTGGCATTCTAGGATATGGTAATATGGTAATATTATTTCCATTATGATAAAATCTAGGGTTTACAACAAACTCTAGTAGAAGTTGGTCATTTAGTTGAAGCCTTAGATTGTGTTGTTATTGGTTTTGATTGTTGACATCTAGGCTTAGTGTGTCTAAGATATGAATTCTAAAATTGTTAGATGCATTGTAAGTGTTCTTGTTTGAATTGCTTCTAGAGTTTGTAATATATTATAGTAGAGTATGTCATATCTCTGGAAGAAATATTGAGGTCTTAGATATAATGAGATTGGTATCTTGATTGAGTTACTGATGTGATCTACGGTTTATAACTTAACCCGAAATTGAAGTTTAAAAGTATGTGTCTCTTGCTTATTATGAACCTAACTAAGTTCAGGTATTTGATGTATAAAGTCTGATGCTTCCATTATGATTTTGATATGGTTATCTTCATAAATATGTATTTGGTTGTACTTGTTGTCTAAGTTGTGCAAGTACATAATCTTCAAGATGATGGTGGTGTTCGTTGGTAAAGTTGATTTGATTGATAAGCATGATGAAGAAAGTTATATGAATGGTGATGATCAAGATGACTTTGATAAGAAGGATGGAAGCCATGAAAGCTTCTCCGATGTTATGGAAAAGAAGTTGATCTCCCTAAGTTAAGAGCGAGTATAGATAAAATAAAGGGTATATCTCCCAAGTTGAGAGGGAGGACATGTTGTAGTCATGATGGACACCTTGATGAAGAAATTGGAGAATATATATTGAGGTGTTGCTGAAAGAAGAAAAGAAGGATTTGGTTGTAGAATATGTTGCTGCATGTGAAGTAGGAAAGGAAGTTGTATGATTGAGGAAATCTTTATCAAGATTTGTTTGGGAAGCCTCTAAGTCATATTGTGATAAATTGTGAAGCAGCATCAAGATGATTGAAAACCCTGAAGGTTCGTGTTTACTTATGTGTAAGGTTGTTACCGATTCGGGTTGTGATTGTTCAGATAAATCTCTCGAAGTTTTGGAAGCATGCTCGATGATACCGATCTGTTTGATCGAGAGAGATTTGATGTGTTTAGGCATTGTGTATGCTTGAGAGGACATGTGGTCGGCCTATGTGTTGATGTCTAGTTCCCGAAGAAAGGAGGGTGGCACTGGTCATAGAGCTTTGACCTTGAATTACGTACCTAGTTCCTTGGGTTGATGGTTAGCAAGTAAGCCTAATGGACCTAGAGAGGTTGAAAGCTTTAGTCCATCTTAGCCCGTCCATCTTAGCCCCACCCGTATAGATTTCCTTGATCAAGAATCTAGTCTGTGGCACCATGTGTTCCTAAACTCTTCATGGTTCATGTGTTTTGAGATCTTCTATGTACTTGTATATGTATGTATGAATACCTCCCTAGTTAAGAGGGAGTGTTGAAGAATGTAACTAGGTTCAGTCTTCATAATAGTATTTGAGTCATAATGAAATTTATTTATCAAAAGAAAGTTTAAGGAATTATTATTTTCATTATTATTATTTTGATGTATTAAAGCATGGGTTTCATACTTGGATCATCATGTTTTAGGTCAAATTCCCCATTGAGGACTTCTAGGTTTTATATTAAGTCATTAGAGTCATTGTCCATTTAAAGAGACCCTTCTTGGGCTTTTGAATCATATAAAAAGAATTATTAATGAGTAAAATATGTAATTTCTCACCTCCACACCAAGTTGGCCCTTACTTGTCGGCCTAGATGAGGGTAATTCAAAATTTAGAAAAGGGTATATATGGAGTGCAATTCGATTCATTTGGAGGAGACAATCTCACAAGTTCAATATACAAGCAAAAAAAGTGCAAAATTCCTAGAGAAGAAGAAGTATTGCTGGAAGGTCGAATTTATGGGTCATCTCCCTCTCACACATGTGAATTTGTTGGGTTGCTTCTAGAAGTTCTAAATACTGCATTAGGATCGAAGTTCTTTTTTTTTTGGGTTGAAATTATGTTGTTGCAAGGTCGAAGTGTTAGGTCAAAGTTGTTGTTGGAAGGTCATCATCTACAGAAGTAAGGAAGGGTTGACTTGGTGATTGGAGGAAGTTTGTGTCTAGGTCAAAGAGTCTTGGGTCATCTTGTGAAACTAATAAAGGAAGAGTTTTTTACTAGGTTTTCCCCTAGATAGGGGTTTTTCCTTGGTTGTCTGCGTACATCTATTGTCTTTGATCTTCATGTTATGGTTTTGGTAATTGCTTGATGAACTAAGTTACAAGAAGAACATAAGAATATCACAAGTAATTATCAGCATAGAGAAGATCTTTTTTCCTTTCTGATTTTCCAACAAATTTCATCTTCCCAGTTTGGAGATGCTCAACCTTACAGTCAAATAAGACGGATGGGGACTCTTGGACATTACCTCCTTCAACTTAGCACTGCTTCTTTAGAAATTTTGGAGAGAAATTTATAATGATGGTCTATGGAATTGAATTATCAAGTCAAAATACCTCCAGAACAAAGACCTCATCAGTTGGATTCGTGCTAGTGCTCCGAATCTTCTCAACTGCTCGATATCATGGCACAACCTCCTCCTCACCAAGCATTGGCTTTTTGGGAATCTGAAATGGGATGTTGGTTCAGGATCCACCCCAAAGATTAGACTGGAAACCCTCTCTAGCTTAGTAGGTCCACATATATTATCCCCTCCTCTTGTTAATTTTTTGCATAATCAATGTTTTTTTCTGATACATGACACAGAAAATGAATATCTCTCCTCTCCTACAATTACACATTGGAGAGAGGAAGAAGAGGTCGGTGGAGAAGAGGAAGAAGTAGCACTGGTTTGTGCCATTTGAATGAGAATTGCGATGAATGGATAGACAGGCTCATGAATGGATAAAATGGCAGACAGAAAATAATAAGTAGATGACTGAAGTAGGCAGATATTTCAAATTGAAGCAGGTAGATAGATCAGATCACGGAGCTCACGAGGCTTCAGATTGCCTAGAACTAATCAGCGAACGTAATTAGATGATTGAAGGGCAGGCGGGTGCAATAAAATGCCGAGATGCCTTGTAAATTTTGTGGAAATTATGCTTCATCTCAGATGAAGACTTTACCAAATCTCCGTCCACAATCATGAAGTGACAAGGCCAATAATTAAATATTATAGCCCTAGAAATTTCGTACATCTATCCCATCTAAACATAAAGTATTTATGGGCCCTCATATATTGAACGGCATTGTCAAAGTCAATTTCCTGGAAATTATGTCCCGAGTTTTCCAGTGGTAGGAAATTTTGTGGAAATATGTCCAGAGGTTTCCAATGCCAGGAAATTTCGTGGAAATTATGTCCAAAGTTCTGAATTACTATCAAAAGGATCTATCAACCACTCTGGAATTTCCATTGCTTGGGGCCCTCGCGGTGAACTAACAAATTGAAGAAAGAGTTCATGATGAATAATGATGAATATTCGTGGTTTTTGGGAAAAAATTGAATAATGATGAATTTTTATTCTACTGTGTTTATTTGGAAAAGTTTTTCAAATTTTAAAATATTTATTATATTATTTAGTTTTCATAACTAGTGCTCCTTATGAGTTGTCTTTTATCATATCCAAACATATCTCATACTCTCAGAAATAGGGCCAAGAGATATTCATAATTCCGGAGTGGTCCATAACTCTGAAAGTAACTGATATGGAGTTTTAGTATATTGATTATGAAAACAAAATGTCACGGTGCAGGGCAATAAAGCAGATTTAATTTAAGCAAATAGACGTTGTCCACTCTGGAATATTCGCCTAAGCAAAAACAATAGATTCCAATTTCCACCACATACGCTGCAGAGTGGGGACATTGTTGGTTCTCTTAACCCTAGTTGGACATGGCCAACAACCGTGGACCGTGATTAGTTCTGACCGCCATCCAGGTTAATGGAGTGACTGCAGGTGGGCACCTACGTACATGTGCTTGGATGGTCAATAAGCAAAAGGCTAAATGTTCTTTAATGTTTTGTACTACAAAAAAGTTTTCAATGTGATAAGACAAGAAAACTTTCGGCATGATAGCAAAGTTATGATGGCCAACCAATGTAAGAGTCGGTAAGTAAAATTTTCTTGGATGTGTACCTGCAACCCCATCAAACTATGTAATCAAAATCTTGGGTTATGTAATATACCAATATGAGGTAGGCTCCGGGAGAGCATCTTCAATTAGAGATTTGTTTGTCTGGTAGAGGTCACAACTACTAGTTTGTCATGGTAGATGGGTATAGTAAGATGTATCATGGTAGATGGGTTTAGTAAGATGTATCATGTATGTGTTTATTTTGTATAAGAAGATGATATTTGGATGATAAAAAGTTAAAATATTTTTTATTAGCATATCCAAGGTGCATTGTATTGTCAATATAATAGGTTCTTGGGTACATTTTAGATAGTACTGTGGGGGAGATTGGGTATCAAACAAAAGTCTATTTAAAAATAAGTGTTGGTGGGTAGTGTAGTAAGAAATGCTTGTGAACGGTATCTTTGTTGAGGACTTCAAGAAAACTCTTAAGGATGTTGTTGCAAAGAGGAGTAGGTTGAGAAGGTGTTGGGAACCATGAATTGGAGGAGTTGAGAAGGAGAATTGAAGAACTAGAGAACAAACAAATTGGAGATGTTGGAGTTATATTAAACTCAGAATTAAAGGATGAGATGGAGGACTAACAAAATGTTGATGAAAGAGACTTAGTAAAGCATTTGATCTCATTATGAAGGATTGACGTAATGCAAGGGTGGAAGCTTTTTGCTACAATGACAATATGAAAGAAAATACTCTCATAGATTTTATAGGAGAACTTAAGTGATTCCATGAGTATAAGAATATCCAAGAGTCCAATATAGACTCTATATTTTAATATTGAAGTTGAATGGAGAAGATAAAAACTTGGAAGAAAATGGCGAGTAATAAAAATGAGAAGTTATTGCCTAATTATTATCAGCAAAGTTTGTACAGACAAGTAAAAAGTTTGAAACAAAAAGACCTATGTCTAGGAGTATATAAATGAATTCCTCAAACTATCACTCAGATTAGGACCTAATGAACTAGAGTATCAAAGTGTAGCAACTTATGTAAATAGATTGAAGTTTTATATTCAATGTGAGTACCCATCATTTCTAAAACATGAATTAAGCATATCAAATTGCTTTGAAGGTAGAGGAAAAGTTAAAATATAGGAAGTGGTAGTGGAATTATAGAGGAAATAATCTTAAAGGAAAAGGAAGAGTGAAGGTTGCAAGAGGACATTCTAGTAAAGCGAGTGAACCTAGAGTATATAGTAGTCAAATTTCCAAGGAAGACAACCATGCGGTAAACATAAAGGGTTTGGAAGATGCAAAGGTAAGTATGCCATTACTTCCTATCAATGACATGGAGTAGAAGTGCACAAGGCATCTAAATGTCTAGAGATGCATATTCTAAGAAGAAGGAATGAGGTCAAGATTCATGTCATGCAGGCAGGTGAGGCATCAATTATGGGAGGCAATGTTGCAGTACTTCAACATGAAGAGGGTGGAAACCTTATGTTTAGAAGGGTGTTTCTCAAGCCTAAAAAGAAGAATATGAAGGAACCTAGATAGAGGAAGAATTTTTAAAACTAAATGAAAGGTTATAGTAAGTGCTACAATTTGATCATAGAGGGAGGGAGTACCGAAAATGTGATGTCCAAAAAGGTCATTGATAAGTTAAAATTAAATTACATCCCTCATCTAACTCCATATCACATTTCATGGTTATAGAAGGATCAACAAATTACTCTAACATATCAATGTTGGTTGAGTTTCTAGATTTACAATTTTAGTGACCAACTATTAATTCAAGTGGTGGAGATGGACACATGTCATGTATTATTGAGAAGACCATGGTCGCTTGATAGAAGGTTCTCCATGATGGTATGGAAAATTCATATGAATTCAATAAGTATGGGCATTCTTACATGCTCGAGCTAATGGCAAAAGAGGACATAACTACAATACATAATAGTGATGATGGGTGTAGTGGTAGTAAAAGTGGTAACATAATGTTATACTTAGCCAAATATTTTATCAAGGAAAACAAGAAGGAAAACTTATGTTTGTCCATAATTCTAAAGAAGGTAAAGAGGATGAGAAAAAGTGTGAAGTGACAATGGATATCCAACAATTGTTGGAGGTGCTTATAGATATTTTCATTGGTGATATACCAATAGAAATTCTTTCCATTAGAAATGTTTCACATGAGATTGATTCGATTCCAAGATCAATTCTACCTACTAAGGTTCCTTATTAAATGACTTGTAGAAAGTGGATAAGTAAATAGGTAGGTCCAATAAGTACTTAACAAGGGGGCCAAGATGATGTAAACATTTTATTGGAAGGTAATGTGTTGGATATCGGATTCAACCTGCTATATGCCAAGGTGGCCTACCGATGCATTGGAAACCTTCTTGGCATGTAAATTTAGGTCTTTGTGTCTCCCTTTGTAGACATTGTTGTGGACCCCCCCTCGCTCTCTCCAGTTCAGTTAGATATTCCACTCGATAAGCATCACAACCTCTTTCCAAAGTGTCGCTAGACTCACAATGACTGAAAATATGCTCTAGTTGGCTTGGGCCCCTCCAATAGTCAAATCAACCACTTCAACAGTTAAGGGGTCTCTGTTATAACACCATTTACCACTCTTGGTAGATATGATGCTCTGGTTATGGCCTAGGGCAACCATTCCTTTCTAGACTTGGTCCAAAATCTAAAAAACAATGTTTTATTTCCCATACGCTACTTTTCCCTGTGTTAAAAGTGTGTACATGCGGGTTAGTATATACCTAACCCATGCATATGTGTTAAAACACTTAAAATAATAAATCTCCTTAAATTTGGGATGATTTTATGGGTTTTACCTGTTACTCACCTACTACAACCCGTGGCCCAACTATTTCCCAACTGAAAACTAATTTGGAGAAGTGTAAATAAACCTCCTTGGGAAGGCTTAAAGGGGGAGGAGAGATGAGATATTGATATTATAGTTGATTGATCCCTGATCAAGTTTGAACAAATCCATGTGCCTCCGATACTCCCCAAGCTTTAGGAAACTCTTGTTTCCTCTTTTGATATATCCTTCATCCCTCTTATGATATCCTTGTGCATATTGATGGAGGAAGATTGCTGAGGCCAAGACAAGATAGATCTGGAAGACCGTTCCACTTGGAGATGGAGGAAGACTCGGGCTGTAGTTTTCCACCTTTCATTTAGCTTACATCAATAAATAAATGATGTTTTGTTCCTGATATTTATCATGTTTATGCATTGATCCATGTTGTGATTTGTTTATAAATATTATATTAATCCATAATTGTTCATTTGCTTATATGATCTAACGTATATATGATGAACATGCCTTCCATTATCGCTATTGTATATGCTTTTCCTTGATAATTTATAGGTTTCAAAGGCATCAAAAGAAGCAGAGGGTTTGAACCCTGTGGGATCTACCCAAATGTAGGACCTCCGAGTAAGGACACTTCTTCCCAGTTCAGTAGTTAAAGCATTTAAATTGTTTGTTTGTGCATTTCTTGCTGCTGTATGCCCTTCGCTCAGTTGGGGTTTTCAACCCAAGACCCTTGGGTTTTCCCACCCGCAACAAAATTGACGACTCCACTGGGGAAAAAAATCTTGTTTTTCGTAGTTTGGGTTTTTCATTCTTGATCAGGGTTTGTTTTCTTGATTGCTTTTTTTTACAGTGTCTTTGACTTATTAGCTTCTCACGCATCAAGTCTGATCTTCTGGATGAGGCCTTGATTTGTTGTTTTTCTTATTTGAGTCTTTTATACGTGATTTTCTTGGAGTACAATAGCGTATACATGCTAGTTTCCTCACGCGGACTCACGTATACGTGAATTTACTGTGTTTGAAATGTGTGTGCATGCCTCTATGTCTTTACACAATTGAGTATACATAATTTTGGATTGTTTTTTCAAAAAAAAAAATTCTCAGTTAGGTCTATTGCCTGGTGACTTTTGCTATTTTTTGGTCATCCACTATCTATAGAACTCAGTTCTCTTACAATTTTTCGATTTTGAATCTTCTTCTTAGTGAAAAGCCTAGTTGGCCTAGGATTGCTTTTTTATTAGGGTTTTGTTTTGGGTCTTGGGTTCAAGGCTTATGTCTAAAGTTCTTGGATGTTCTGTTTTTCCATAACAAGAAATTGGTTTTGATTTCGTGTATAACCCATATTTCAATTTTCTTTGTTTTGCTTTCCCTTTTGGTTGACCTTGTGGCTTTTCATGCCTTTTTGAGTGTCTCTTTGGCAATCTTGAGAGTTTTCTTTTTGACATTTTGTCGGTTTATTGAAGTCTTTTTCTACTATTCAAATTAGTTTGTACGAGTTTGTAGTCCTTCTTGTTTCAAGTTTCATTTATTAATGAGTTTTATAACTTGCAAAGTGTAAGGACTCCTTGTTCTTGTTTCTTGATCTTTGGAATTTAGTAGTTCTTTTTGTGACCTCAAAAATTTCTTTAGTTTCCTTAAAAGAAAAAGACAAAAACATAGCTTTTGTCTTTCTTTTTGTTTCCAAGCTTTTGGTTTTTTGGTTTCTTTTGGTTTTGTTTTTGAGCAATTGTGATTTTTTTCCAATTTGTTTGCTTGGTTTTGAGGGAAATTTGTTTTTAAAATTTTTCCCTCTTCATTGTCAAGTTGGCTTATTGACCTTATAAAAAGCACTTTTTCTTATAGTGTGAGTAGTCATAGGATATTGCATCATCATTTAAATTTGCAATAGGTTAGTTTGGATCATAAGCATTCTTAGTCTTTTTAGGAAGGTTCTTTATGATGGTATGGAAAATACATATGAATTTGACAAGTATTATTGGGATGGGGTCCCTTGGGTAAGTGTTGGGGTTAAGATAACCCAAGTTTTGGTACAGTTTGTGTAAATAATGTAAAGTCTCTGTGATTTGTGGATGTGGAGTGCGTAGATGAATAGGAGTCAAAGGGGCTTAGCCCCTTGTTTTATGTAAAGTTTGAGTCAGTTTTGAGATTTACTCGTGGTCCGCGGACCATGACATTGTATGAGAAAGGCTATAAATAAGTGTGTCTAAGAGATTCTAAGGCAATAATAAGAGGAAGAAGTATGAAAAAGTGATAGCGAAAAGAAGTGGGCAAGATAGGAGAAGAAAGGCTTTGCAGCTGAGTGTGCAGAGGCCTGGGTAGAGTCTGCAACTGAGTGCGTGGGCCCCTACAACTATGTGCATAGGTTAGTTTTGAGTCTGTAACCTTGCATTGAAGATCAATAAAGATAGTTTCCGAAGAATTATTTCATATTTCTGTTTATTTCTGTTAATGCTATATGTTGTTGATGAGTCATGTGTTTTATGGAATATTGATGGAATGTTACGCGATTCTCTTTAATAAATGTTAATGATGTACGTAATGCATGTATAAGTACTTTTGCGAAGACTCTGATGATTTCTCTAATGCACTTATTTATGCTTCCAATGGAGATCATACATAACATAGATGCCATTATCACCAAATTTTTGTAGGTTTCTCACATTAAGATGAGGAAATTTCACTTGGTTCATATGTCAATAATAGCTCGTACGATGGAGGAAGGAGGTTGGGGCATTTTGGATACAAAAATTTTTAATAAGTATTTTGTAATAACCCCAATTACATTTTCCTTCTTATTGTAAATTAAAAAAACTAAACATGGGTTGAGTCAAAGGGACAATATTTCCAGGGCTATGAAGGATATGTTGTTTGAGATAGATGGTAGGTAAGGCGCTAGGAACTATGTGGCATTCAGCTGATTGGAAAGCAAGAGATTACAAGGCTAACAAAAAAAAATGGAAACAAGGAACTGGGTGGATCAATTTGATTGGATTACAAGATTTGGGCCAGATTAGACACTAACTACTAGGAGGTTGATTTTGAAGAATGGATAGTTTACTAAGTGGAGAGGTCGATTTATGGGAGGAGGAGGGATGTTATCCTAGAGGTTAAGTTGGCATCATTTTTTGGATTTCTAGTCCAACTAGACGCATCATTTTACCGCGGGAGCGGTCCTGATCTCTAGCCCTCGAATATGGCTCGGGGGTGACCATTGCATAAGGAAACTGGTTGCAGTTGTCTATGTTTGGGAGGAGAACCATTGTCCCTGATTCAATGGTTATTTTCATTGAGATAAGTGTTCCTCTCACGTTAGCTTACTCAATTATTCATACCTATTTAAAATAGGGTTGTTGATCAATGTTAATGGAAGGTCCCAAACATGTTGTGTATATTTATGCATTGAACTATATGTATAGAAAATGCAAACTATATTCCATTTTTATATTCTAGTAAGTAATGAGTTGCATATATATGTACTATCTGGACTAGAAGGTTTTCTGCACATTTTAGCCAAGATGGGTTATTTGTCAAATATAGAAAAACGAGTTAAATTATTTGTGGAAGAGTGACTTGTGTTGATGTGAGTATTTTAAATATCCTGTGTTGAAGTAAGAATGGTCTGTGGATCTATCCATATTAAGATGGAGTTAAAGATTAAAAAAATGAATCTCAACTCCTTAGAGCTCTGTAAGGTGGGCTACTCACAACCTGTAATGGCATACATGCCATGAATCATGGAAAATACTAGAGGCCATACTCATTTATTAGTTTTCTTGTCTGCATATTTTGATATATTCATTATCTATATAGATTGAATTGGTTTAATTGATATATATATCCCTTAAGATGTAAGGAATTCCAACAAATCGAATCATTCATTCTTAATAGTGAACCCTAAGGATACCCGTATCCTTTGATTCTTACTTCAATGTTGTCTAGCACCAAATCCCCATAGAGAACTATAAGTAAAGCTAGTAAACTGAATAATTCTTAGTTAAAAGTAGAGGCTTACACCATATCATTAATATTTGTGCCATAAACATTGGCGATGAATGCTATATTCACCTACATCCAAGTATTTCCAAAGTGCATTGGCCAAATGATTAAAAACAATACATCAATAACAATGTGTGGTTTGTGAATGTGAAATTTTCAGCTTCCTATTTGTGTTGGACTATCACTAGTAGCTAGCTTGAGAAATATATAGTTTAAGGATAGGAGAGGAATATCTAATCTTTCTCCAAGAAGTCAATGTATCACAACGACTATTTCTAACCTCAATTTAGCAATTAATCATGTATTATTCTACAGTTTCTACTAGATTCTTTGTATTAGGCACAAGTTCCCTCACTTGGAGAATTCCATTCTATAGTGCATCACATTATAAGGGAGCATAGTTTATTATCACACCATATGTGCCCATTAAGATACAATGCTATGAAATGAATCATCACCATCACAAAAATTCGCATAATATATCAATGTTAGTTACGGACTACAATCATTGCCACTACATAGCTGGTAGTAGGTTATAATGTACATGATGACTCTACTCACTACATCATAACTCCACATGCACACAGTGTCTATCCTTAGTGTCTCCAAACTCCCTCCCAATTTACTTGTGTTTCCTGGCCCTTTGCATGCATTTTTCTTTGTAAGTGTGTGATGCTTTGATTTAGAAGTTAGAGTACTTTTGTAGGACATCCTAAGGATTTTCTTACTTTGATGAGCATTCTAATTCATTGTAAACTTTCCATCATTGACAGAATGATGCATAATTTTCTTTAGAGAAGCATTGACCTAAACTTTGAAACCAATGTTAAGGACTCATTCCTATATCAGGAGAATCCAAGACAATTAAAACCCACTATATAGAAATTGTTTTTTTTTTTGCAGTCTTAGTCTACCATTAGGGGATGTAACCCTTATGTATTTCATTTGTTCCCAAACTGAGTCTCTCACTATTAGGGAATGAATTTTGACTCATTACAAACCAACTTAGAGAGTTCTAATTTATATAAATAGGGCGATTTATAGCCATCTCTACTTCAGAAGTTGCAGTAGCTTGTTGGTCACTCTACATTGAAAGCCCACAAACACATGATAACTATCTTTAGAATTTCGAAGTATCCCTTAAAGATAAGAAAACATGAAATTTTTTCGGGTACTTTCTTCTCCCTAGTTGTAATTTTACTATTACTCATGCAACCCTTATGCCTCCCCAGAAGCATATATACACAAATTTAAGAGTTTGCATAAAAGGCATGTATTTACAAGATTCAAATTCTTACCTAATGGAAAGATTGATGTGCTCATAATGAGCCATTTACTTCTTACGACATAAAGGCTTCTAGCCAATTTCCCCATTTGACATTGTAATACTTAATTTCCACCAATGGGTCATTGATGGTTTATAAAACATATCAACTTTTAGAAAATTGTGATTTCTTAAGCTTTGAACTAATAATATAACCAGTTCAACCTAGCTGCAAGAGAATGATGGATGTTTACTACATACAATACATCAATATTGTTTTGAGAAGACAATGCTTTGTTCCTTGTTGCCTAGGATGGTTATAGACAATGAAAATCAAAAGAACTGTTTTTTCCATCCTCTAGTTGAAAAAAATTCAATTCCCTACTTTGGAACATCCAAATCCTTATGGTATTACATGGTTCAAAGAAGCAAGACACTCTACCTTTGTGTGACTCAAATGTTTTGTTACTTTTGTTGTCGATTCATTAATGGATTGTGTGGATTGTGACTCCACACTGACTGATTATTGTGACTTACTCCTTGGTAATCTTACAAGTATTCTAAGAACACATTTTATTATGGTTTTCAAAAGGTTAATACGATATATAAATTTATATGACAACATATGGAAATTGACTTCTTTGGTTATTTCAAATTCATCTACTAAATTGGAACTTTCAAGAAGAATCATTGTTAATTAGGTTAATTTCTATAATTCTATGGTTCTTTGTGGTTTGAAAAGTGAAAGAAGACAATGTCATCAATATTTTTATTGCTACTAAATCCCTTCTAGATCCATGTGTAGATTTTTTTGAAGAATCTAAGGGAATTCTACCCATGCGGGCATTTCATCATTCTATTTTGTTCCATGATCTACCCAATCAACTTCCTTATAATGCTATTGTTATTGGTAGTGAAAAAACCAAAAACAAGATTAAGAATTTACTTGAAGAAGGTAATATTTTCTCCAACTCTTCCCCTCATGGTTCTCCTATGTTTATTATACCCGAGAAAAAATAGGGTGAATGGTGGTTTTTTATAGACTACAAGGCACTGAATATAGTAATTGTGAATAACTATTTTTCTCTTTGCATGATAAAAAATCTAGTAGATCAAAGTTGGGGGAATTGTTTTATTATAAAGATTGACTTGGCATTGGGCTATCTTTGGAGTCATGTTGGACCTCAAGGCACCTGGAAGACTACTTTCAAACCTAAGTCGGGATTTTTAAGTGGTTGGTGATTTCTTTTGGCTTACCAAAACTTATTCTACTTTCCAAAGCAATATCAATGATGTTTTAGGACTCATTTAAGTACTTTGTGGAAATCTATCTAGTTGGCATTTTTATTTAAAACAAAACTTGGGAAGACCATATGCGACATGTACTGGTAATGTTGGATTTTTCTTTGTTAAAAGATGTTGTAAGCTAATATTAAGGAATTATTGTTTGACTAAACCTTTTATGTAGGCTTCATCATAAACGAGAATGGAGTTCATGCAAATCTAGGTAAAATTAAGGTGATCAATGATTGGCCATGTCCTAGTGCATTTGAATAGTTGAAGAACTTCTTGGGTAGTAAAATTTTCTATAGGAAGTTAATGTACCATTTCTCTCATATACCTTGCCCTCTACATCAACTTACTAAGTAGAATAAATTCGCATGGGAACCATGATATGAAACTATATTTCAAAAGTCAGATGCTCTATAGTGCCAATTATGGTTGTTCTCGACTTGTAATTTTTTTTTTATGTAGAGACAAAAACTTCACATTATACAATAGGTGCATATCGTATGCAGGGAAGGCATCTTATAGCTTATTGTTCATAGAATTGTGTCACTATATAGACTAAATCACAACACTATTGACAAAGAGTTTTATGCATTTATTAATATTTGACAGAGAGATTTGTGTGGATGATTTTCCATTTGTGTTTGTAGGAAAGTTTGGGATGTTGACCAAATTATCCACCCTATGTACACCTAGGACTTAGTTAATTAAATATGGAAAATACATCTTATTAAGTAATGTGATTTCCTCTTTATCCTAGTATTGACAAAGTATCATCGCTTTTTTGTAGCATCTCCATATTTGTATGATTAGCCACTCACAGTTGATGTCAAATGGTGTGCCTTGTTTGAATGTTATATTACGGAGATGGCTATGACAAGAGTAGTTTTAGGTCAAATAGATGCATAGTTACCAAGGCAACTAGCTTACTTAAGGCTGAAAAACTTATGTGAAGCTGGTATAAACCCTAACCTAACCCTAAAACATAAAATACGAATTGAATTTTGGTTTTAGGGAGAAATATAATTCCTACTATATGTTTTGGGCATATGATTTCAACCAAAGACCCACTTGCGAGGATGTAAGCAACTCTAGGTTTGTTTATAGACAATGATATTCAAAAGAACCTTTTCTCTCATCCTCTAGTTGAAAAAAATTCAATTCCCTACTTTTGAACATCCATATCCTTATGGTATTGTATGGTTAAAATAATAAAGACACTCTACCTTTGCGTGACTCAAATGTTTAGTTACTTTTGTTATCGAGTCACCAATGGATTGTGTGGATTGTGACTCCACGCCAACTGATTATTATGACCTACTCCTTGGTAGTATTACTTGTATTCTAAGAACACATTTTATTATGGTTTAGAAAATATCAATATGATATATAAAAAAGGATGACACCATATTGAAATTCACTTCTTTGGTTTGTTCAGATTTGTCTACTAAATTGGAACTTTCAGGAAGAACCATTATTAATTAGGTTAATTTGTATAAGTATATGGTGCTTTGTGATTTGAAAAGTGAAAGTAGACAATGTCATCAATATTCATAAGCTACAAAATCCCTCCTAGATCCACATGTAGATGTTTTTAAAGAATATATGTGGATTTCACGTGTTGACCAATTAAGTGTCAAATACCCCATGAGTAGAGTACATTTTAGAGTTTTCCATCATTTTCAGATCAGTCAGAATTTTCAGACTTCATTATTTTTATGCAGCGTTTGGTCATCATGTTGTAAGCCAAATTTTGCATCCCTCTAAGGATGATGTAAAAAATTATCTTAGTATGATGAATATAAAGCCATGTAACACATCTAGATAACTTAAGATTTTTTGCTAGAGTGTTTTCTCTCTAGGGAGTTTCTTTCCTTAGCTAATTATCTGTGTTTCTTAACACTAAATAATTGGTTAAGTTTTTCTCCCACACATCCCCCAAAGCTAGAGTGAGGCTTGATGGTAAACTCTTAGGAGAGTCCTAGTGTATAGATTCAATGTAAAATGTCATACTAGATCTATAAAGTTTCACAGAATTTGGTTATGTCTAGAGGTCAAATTTTAATTGTTAAAATTCCTCTTATGAATGGATTTTTTATGTAATGTTTGATGTAAAGATGCAAGAAAGTGATATCTTTAGAAGTTGTAGGGGGTATGGGTACTTAAAATTATACCTCAACACCTCAAATTCTATCTAGACACTTTTTGAGTGTGGAAAAATATGTTTAAACCCCTCTAGAGTCATACTTTTTATTTTCCAACAAAAAATGGAAAAATAATTAGCCGGAAATTGTTGAGAAAAATAAAATTGTCTGCAAGTGAAAAAAAAAAAAAAAATGGAAGAGGACTTTCCCGAGAAAGGAATCAAGTAAAAATTTATGGAATCTCCACAAATCAAGCAAGGAAAAGTCCCACAAGAAATTTGCTGAATTAATTTCCAAGAAAAATCATTTTTTTAATAAGATGGTCCAAGTTGGTTAAGTTGAATGAGAAATTTTCGAGGAGAAAATTTAGAAAAAATATTTTTTGGACTGAGATCAAATTTTTGGTCAATCGAACACCATCTTCACGGGAAAATGAACTACATTCTCAAGATCAGCGCGGGCAACCAAGGGATGAGATTAATTAGGCATGGATCAAGCCTTCAACCGGTCGTTTTCTTCTGGGATCAAGTAAGATTTGTACAATTCGTTGGGCCTATTCGTTTTCACTTGGAGAGGTATCTAATCTCTCATTTTTTCTATAAATTGAGCTCAAAACTCCCCATTTTAACATAATCATAAATCTAGTTCTTGGCTACTAAAGCTTTGATACAATATTGTATTGGAAATTAGTTTTTGTGGGTCAGTTCATGTTGGTGTTCCTCTTGTATCTTCTATGGTAAATTCTTTATGATTTCTTTTCTTAATGCTCTATTGGTTTTAAATTTACATTATTGCTATTTCACTAGCTAGTTTGTGGATTTACTATTTGGACAGGTATCTTGCATTAGTCTTTGAGTTTAGAGAATCATTTTTTAAATTAATCGATCTAGTAGATATCTCTAGATATTTTGTTTCATTGTGTTATCTAATTCTTTATTATCTAACAATTTTATCTGAAGTGTGTAGAGATCATTTTATTATTCAGATCTTGGGCGTTAGAGGGTGTCTTTAGTTGCACTGGCTAACTTCCAAGATATAGAAGTGAAGAGCCTACTTCATTTTCTATCAAAGACTTATCTAACAAACTTTGCAAGGGTTTCTTGGCCATTTCTTGTGAAAAAATTAGTTATCTCATCTATTTCTCTCTACTAGTGTGTTATAACCTATTATTGAACAAATATCGCTATTTAAAGCTTGTATTTTAATACCCAAGAGCATAGTTGTACTCACACTCTTTGGGTAAATTAATTTGTAAATTTTGTAAATAATTTGTGAATTTTTACTAACCCTTATTGTGTATAAAGTTCATTTTTTTGTACATACTTAATTCTTATGTTGTAGATCTAAGCTTCTCTCTAGTGATCTATGCAGATCTTTAAGGAGATTTGTGGATTTAAAGATTTCAAAGTGATTTTGAAGGGATCCTTTTGGACGCTAATGGATAAATTGAATTACCTTTTTGAAAACCCTCCAAACCTCTATTCATTGAACACAACCCTCATAAAGTTTTCTTGTAGATTTTCCTCTTGGAGAATTAGATGACTAGGGTTTCTAGTTGAGCAAATTAATTTTTGGGAGTCATCTTCCTTTTCCTAGCAAATCAATTTTTTTTTGGGAAATCGCTTCAATTTGAGAGGTTGTTTTCCCTTCTTGAATTAAGATTGAATCAATTTTGAACTATTTGCAAGCAATTTGAGATTTAAAATTTTTGAGGGGTTTACATCTTAAATGATGCAAGAGCATCTAACCACGCTTAATCAAAATTTAAATTCAAAACTGTGAAAGGGGAAATGTGGACAATCATTGTAAATCGAGGCAAATTTTGTTTAAACAGAGCTAAATTGATGCAATTGATAAGACTCTGGAAGGCTTGATTAAATGTAATTATTTACCATGCATGCGTATAGAGAGATTTAGGGGTTTGATTGAGAGATTGTGGGAGAAACTCATGGATCTTAAACGATTCCTCCCTTTGTAATTTCCTATATAAGAGAGTTTGTGTTGTGTGAAAGAGATATAGAGTATGCAATGTAGCCGCAAGGAAATTTGTGACTCGAGCCGTGAGGCCTTAGCCTATAATCGAGTTCTGTTTATAATTGAAATATGTGTGTTATTATACATCTAGGAGAAGTCTGGATTTTGTGTGTCTGTGTATTGTTTACCTATATATTCTTTACTATAAATTGGTAAATTGTGTGTGCGAGTGTAAGGGACGAAGTTCCTATGAACTTCGCCTTAAACAAATATGGTAGAGATAAACTTGTGTTGTAATTCCACTGACAAGCGAACAAGAGATCCGTTAGATTTGAGAACTGATCAATGGAGGAGAGTTTCAATTGCAATTGGAGTCTATTGAATAGCACAGCGGAAAGCATCAGATCAGCTAGATCGACGGAAGAGGAATGGCGAAGATTAGAACCACGTGTTAGCAGAATAGAAGAGTGGTCTTCATAGGCAGTAAGCATTATCTCGCGTGTCCTAAAAGCTATAAATGGTATTCTACAATTTCACGCGATTAACCTTAGTGGGCGACATGTAGCACGAGAAAACTACTTTTCTCACACACTCTCAATCTGATATCTGTCGTGCAAGAATTCATGCAAGATAAAAGTTGGATCACACGGGATTGATCGACGACGAAGATCACCCAAGCTAGTTGGCGAGCGAGTGATGCAACAACCATTGGATCAGACAAGACAGATCGACGGTGGAGATTTGGGGCACACAAAAGTCAAACGTTGAAATAACTATGTCAGCTATGGGACACACGGTTGACGGTGATTGGTCAAGTTTGTTGTGAAGTCCGCTGATTGTAATGCTTTCGATGTATACGTGGGCCCATAACCCATAGGTCCAAGCGCGAATTTTGTAAATATGCAGATTTGCTGCATCAAAGTGGTATCAGAGCAGGAGAATATTCTGCGTGCAAAAGAAGGAGGTACAGTTATGTTGTAGATTGGAAAGTTTGTGGTCTTTATATTTTTGTACAGGTAGCGGCAAAATAAGGTGAGAAGATTGCAGCAGCCTAGAGCTAGGAGTGCTCAATTGGTTCCAGAAGAGAGAACCAGAGAGATGCCGAAAGACTAAGATCAGAGGAGAGAAGCTTGATGAGGTATCAGCTAGCAGGGAGGACTTGTT
>APFE030171074.1:77969-129654 GCA_000404065.3 Pinus taeda
GTGGATGGGATCCAAGCTGGAGGAATGGCTTTGAATCAGACACCAATGGTTGTAATTCCTTCCTCTATTCAATAAAGTGTTTGAACCTTTCTCCCATATGTTTGTATTGTTTCATAATGCTTATATGTGTGAATTGTATTTGATTCCTTTCACTTATATTCAGTAGATCGCGTGCTTTGATCGATTCTTTGTTTTTTGTTGTGTTTACAGGTACTTCTCAAGCGTATTAAGTATGGGAAGGAGCGACAGGATCGATACAAGGGAGACGAGAGCAAATCGGAACTACAAGTAGGTTTTTTAATCCTCTCATCTTATCTATTGCTTATAGGTAAAGACTAAAACACGTTCCAGATACAGCGACTTATCTAGGGAATTAGTGTTTATCCATAGATACTAAATTCTCCAAAAAAAATTGGCAACTTCGTTGGGGACAGATCCTCTTTCCTAGTAGCTTATCCACCTCCTAGGACATCCTTGTAGACCTTACTTGTGTTCATAGATTGTAATTCAGCTATTTGCATTGAAAATTTGGTCAAAACTGTGTCTAATTGCCTCTTGAAATGGCACACTGTCACCAACACAGGCTTGTGAGGGACACAGTGCACTATAGAGCACCCCTAGCTTAGGGACAGTGCTCTCTAGCGCACTATCTCCCATTTAGGGCTACGTTGATCCTCCTAGGGTTAGTTTCCCACCTTTTGAAAGTGTTTTTGCCAAATTTTCTCTGTTTGTTTGTTTGTTGATTGATTAATGAATGTTATGTCTCAGAGAACAAGTTTCCATATCCTAATCTAGCCCAACTTTGATTTGATTGATTAACGTTTCTTTAATGTTTTCTTTGTCATTATCGATCTATAGTCAAAGTTAAAATATAGTTGATTTATCTTCATTCGAAAGAAAGTGTCGTAAAGTCTTCTCTTCCTTCGAATCAGAATTGTCGTAAAAGTCTTCGTTCTGATGAGATTGATCGATTGTATGTGCATATTTCCTTTTGTTCATATTCACATTAAGGAAATCGAAAAGAAATACTTGCATGTTGCATTGAAAAAGTTTGTGTGCTCATAGGAATAGTGTAGGGAAATTGCATTAGATTGTGCTCTTTTCTCTTTGATAGAAAGAAATCTGATTGCCCTATCCCTAAGTAGCTAGGATTTTCATCGTTAAATTGAATGGAAAGAGTTCTTATAATAATAGTTGCATTCCTAGGAATTTCAAAATACATCACACGGTGAACTTGAAAGGAAAATTCCTAAGCAAGATCAACTTAAAATTAACATCAATTTACCTAATGGATCATTGTCATTAACGAGAACATTTAGTGGTTCTAGGCTAGAGACGTGTTTCGGCATCGTAAAACAAAGCAACTGCCACTAACTTGTCTGCAATACATCTCGAGTGTGATACCTCATTCCATGTACATGAGTATGTCATAGCTTATCCACATATCTTTGGGTATATAGGGCAATGTTACAGTACGTAAAGTATATGGGAATGCTCTCATTGTGCGGTTTTGCATTAGACAGCGCTTATACTGATTGGGCCTCCATGTACCTTCGGATATATATGGGAGGAAAACTCTAGGTTGATATCCATCCTTAGGTAACCGAGTCGGCCACCTTGTACACTATGATACACCGAACACAGCATTCGGGGAAATTGCCTGCCCGTACTTCTTGGTTCGCCAGTAGGTATTCTGTAGCTCACAGTTGCTTGGTAAACCTTTTGCCTAGATTATCCCTATTTTGTTTTGTTATGTTACTTTGATTAAAATAAAATTAATTTACCATGGATAACATCCTCCACACTCACTCCTTAGTTGATCTTAGGTTGAAACATATGGCGAAAAATCCGGAGTTAACCGATCAAGGAATTCCTTTTGATGGGAATCCTAGTGCTTTTCCTTCTTTTGGAAATATTGGTGCTCCATATATGGCTATATTGTCCCTTTTGGGATTTTCCATTGGCTTGCCAGTACGTTTGTTTTCAACCTCCTTGGTTCAAAATGTCATGATTCTCCGCAATCGAGTACCCCTCCAACTGGAAAAAATCAACCTTCAATTGATCCTAAAGTTGACCCTTTGCCTTCTTCCTCGGTTGTTTCTTCCTTCCTTATTCCTCTTTGCCTGGTGAAAGTATTGGTACTAGTAACCAGGTGGCTAAGAAGAAGAAGAAAGGGAAGAAGAAGAAGATGATGAAGAAGCAAATTGAGCAGAGGGGCAACCAAGCAACCATTTCTTTGAATGCAACATCTGAAGAGAAATCATCCCTCAAGCCTCACAAAGTTCGATATCCATGCAAACTTTGCACGGGAGACCATATTATTCGAAATTGTCCTGATATTCCTCAGATCTTAGAAGAATGGTCTTCTCGTTCACATCATCATGTGCCATCAACTTCTAGAGATCATGCTAGTGACACACCATAAACTAGTGGTAGTAAAGTTCATGGAAAGAAGGGTAAAGTTAAGTTTCCCTGTAGGTTATGTGAAGGGAATCACCCCATTCACCTTTGTCCCTATCTGGATGAAGCCAAAAAAGTGTTGGATAACCGTCCTGCTTCACCACAGCAACTTCCATCTAGTTACGGGAGACTCTCCCTTAATCCTTCACTAGTTGATGAATTGACTAACTCAAATCAACCGTCGATCAAACCCACTCTCTCTGAAAGTGAATCCTATGAGTCTATACCCGACACAAATCAGCAGTTCAAGGAAACAGTTGACTCAATTTCACCTTTAGTTAATCGTACATTTGCTAAAAAGAGTGAATATGATACCACTTAGGTTCTTTTCATTTCTTCACATTCCATTGAGCTTGGAGGCAACTCTCCCGTTCGATCAAGACAGGAGGAAAATCCTCCCATTCTCCTAACTCAAGGGGGTGATTCTCTCATTCTTTAGGTACCCCCTCCAAGTAGTTTGGTCACTTCCTTTGATTGGAATCAACTAGCAGGATTTCTTCTTCCTTCTTATGTGCCTTTCCAAATCATAGTACAGGTTTGTAATATGATTGTATATGGCACTATTATAGATGAAGGTGCATCTGTGAGTATCCTTTCCTCAACTGCTTGGAAAGCGCTCAGTTCACCGCCACTTGTGCATGTTACCCAGAATCTATTGGCTTTTAACAGAGGAACCAATCAACCATTAGGGATCCTTCCTCAACTACCTATTACTTATGGTTTATCTAAATGTGATGGTAGTCCCAAGCCCTTTATATTACAATTTACTTCTTGGGTGCAACTATGTTTATGACATGGGAGCTATTGTTTCAACACTCTTTCGAGCGATTTGTTTCCCGCATGAAGGCAGAATTTCCACCATTGACCAGCTTTCATTTCCCAGTCCAAATATGGCTTCTAGTCAACCATCTTCCCTAAATGGTCCTTTTGCACCAATGGTATCATCCCTGCCACGTGTTAATTATGTGGCAACCCATTCCATGCCTACATCAGTGGACGATCAATTCCATGATGTTGTACATTATGTACTGAGGGCATTGGAACCAGATCTCTCTTTCCAAAGCATTGTTCTCCCATCAGATGAGAACCTCTTGGAAGTCATGACCTCCTGTCATGGATCATGAAAAAAAAAGGTCATATGAGGATAGTTCTTTTGCTATGTCAACCTCATTAAAAAAATTGAAACAGGTCATATGAGGATAGTTCTTTTACTGTGTCAACCTCGTTAAAAAATGAAACCGGCCAATGAGGATAGTTCCTTGTCTTGTGTCAACCTCGTTAAAAAATGAAACCAAGGATCTGAGGATAGTTATTTTACTGTGTCAACCTCATTAAAAAATGAAAGAGGTCCTTGAGGATAGTTCTTTTACTGTGTCAACCTCATTAAAAAATGAAATAGGTCCATGAGGATAGTTCTTTTATTGTGTCAACCTCATTAAAAAAGTGAAACAACTCCCACGAGAATAGTTCCTTGTCTTGTGTCAAGCTCGTTAAAAAATGAAACAAGGAGTATGAGAATAGTTCCTTGTCTTGTGTCAAGCTCATTAAAAAAATGAAAGAAGGTCCCCTGGAGCAAAGTTCCAAGTCGAATCTTTGATTAGATCTCGTAAAATCCCAGTCGAGTCTTTCACTTGATCTCGTAAAATAACCTTCATTCCATCCACCTGATAGCCACGAGTAGTCTAAATAGGTGAATGTAATGAAGGTTGGGGGCATGCACTTAGTGGTAAAGTTAAGTTTCCCTGTAGGTTATGTGAAGGGAATCACCCCATTCACCTTTGTCCCTATCTGGACGAAGCCAAAAAGGTGTTGGATAACCATCTTCCTTCATTGCAACAACTTTCATCTGGTTACAAGAAACTCTCCCTTTCTTCATGATGGGGGCATGTAAACCAATCTCAAGCATAGTTCTTCGTTTCAAGCTTGTGTAAAAATGAAACTGAATCCAAGCATAGTTTTTTGTTTCAAGCTTGTCTAAAAATGAAATCAAATCCAAGCATAGTTTTTCATTTCAAGCTTGTGTAAACATGAAACTGGATCCAAGCATAGTTCCCTATGGTTCAAGCTTGTCTAAAAAAGAACCCGTTTCTATTTTAACCCTCGTGATTGCCATTCTATCAGCATCTTTTACAGATGAGCCTTGGTTTTTCTCCCTCCATCGTCACTATTTGCTTGGCCGATCATACGCTTTCACTTGGTTGTTTTACCTTTTTTGAGGAACAGTTGCAATGAGTGGTCTTATTACCCAGCCTCTTCACATAAATCATCATGTTTTGAAGTTCCAACATCATCCGAACCAGTTGCTACCTTAGACACCACTTGTTCCTCAAAGTGGAGTCCTCTTTAAGCTCTTTTCAGACTCTCCAAACATGAAAAGATTGTCGAGCGCTTGTCCTTTCCAACTCATTAACGAATTGGAAACGACATCTCTCTTGTATTATTTTACGCTTTTTTGGGCTTGAGAGATTAATTTACGAAAAATAACTTGTGGATTTTTATTTTTGTTTTCAAACTCTCTAAACATGAAAAGGATCGAGTTATCTTTGTCGTTAAACTCGTTAAAATATCAAATAGCGAAAAACTTGTCCATCTAGACAAGACCGAGTTTCACCTTCGCTAGATTCATTAAAAAATCAAATAGAAATGAATTCGCCCGAAGGGTGAAATTATACAAGCATATGTTATCCTCCTCAAGCTTGATAAAAATAAAGAGGTACTGGTCAGCAATGACTGGGGAAAATAGGAAAAAGGGGAAACCACTTTATGGTAGGAAGTCGCTCTTGAACATGACACTTTCACTCTGTCACCATGACTATTTGGGTTGGGTTATTAGCTTGATGGTTATCACACCGTTGGTCTATCATACCGTCCATCACATTGTTTTGGGTCAATGCTACCAATTCCTTTTAGTTTCGTCGACATGTTCAAGAGAAGTCATTCAATCAAAATTCATCCTTTGCAATACCATAAACTTTCATTTTCATAACCGCCATTCCTGAACTTTGTATCGTCAGTCAAATTCCATCTCCAAAATCACTACACTCATTTCGCGTCATTAATGTGGGCTACATCAAGGCCCTCTTGCGACGAGTCGCTTCTTGTCGACATCAGCACAATATCCAAGAAGTTGACTTAGAAACACCCTTTTAGTACCTTGAGGCTTGCATACATCAATGGAAGGTTCCTCGCTTCCGACAATAGGTTGACATCAATGACCTTCAACCGAAAGACTTTATATGGTGTTCGACATCAAATCATCCATTCACACCATGGAGAATGTACTGCAGTACCTTGAGGATCATTATCATTACCGGTGATTTCTCTTGCATCTATTAACAGCTTACATCATTGGCTGGTAATCAAATGGTGTCTTCCCATGTTCGACTTCAGATCATATATTCACATGGTTACACTCGTACTTGAGCAAATGATTGAACAAGATAGAAGACCCCAGATCTAGTGTCATCCATCCGGGTTGTGATTTCAGGAGTACTAAATCATATGTACAATGGCTTTACATTGATGGTCATTCCGATCATGGGTCTATATCTGTAGATGACAGTTTACGTACATGTAATAAAATTTTATAAGCTGAGCATGGGTATGCCTTCCCTCAGCGGTTCATGCAAAAATCAAAATATCATGATATATGTATTGTAATTGATGCAGGTCACCTTCCACTTCAATACCTCCTCATCACATCGTAAAGCATTTCATTCGACATTGGCATTTTTCCGACTTCATGCTTTACGGGGCAGTTGTTACAGATCCATTTTGGAACATCAATCCCATCATCTAGATCAATGTTTTAGGGATCATCAAACCCTAATTTCAGTTGCTTCATGCCCTAAACAAGTCACCCCTTTGAATGCCTCCTTCCTATAAAGTTTCATGACTTGAAGACATCCATAGATAGCCTATAGAGGGACTAGTGCATGTAAGCCCTTATAAGGGTGCACTGCAGAGCAATCGAGTCCATGCTAGGGTGCTATGCAGAGCACTTAGGATTTCTTCCACTTGCGCTAGGCGAGATTGAGTGAAATTCACATAGGGTTTGGGGAATATTCTTACTTTTGGAATCATCTAGAAGGTTTCCTCACTTATCAACTCCTATGAACTCTAAAATGGATGAGGAATGAGTTAAGGTGCATCCTATTGTCTCATCCGTTCCTCCATGGAACTAATTCTAAGTATGGAAGGCCATTCAATGCCACCATTTATGACAAAACCTCCTTCATCTTCCTATAAGTTGACCACTCATCTAAGTGATCCTTCAATTTACACACTTCTCAATAGACAAAGATTATCCTTCTCAAATCCTATTGGTACCTGAATTTTCTATAATATGAACATCTAAAACATCAGATGACTGGGAGAATTGTCTGTGCAAAGGGAATTTCAGTTTAGGACAGTGAAGCAGACTAAAGTTCCACCTTCTATTTTCCACACCTGGCAGCTCCCATATCTCAGAGAAATAAAAAAGGATTACGGATTTAAGCTTTGCAAGTTGTCACAACCCTTCTATTGTCTCGATCTTTCCACATTCTTTAAAAAAAAACGATTCCAATGATACCAAGGCTTGAGCACCTGAGATCTCCTCTATGTTTTCACACCCACTAAAGCGGAGAGTTTTAAGTTTTGGCAGACCACAGAGCCTTCCAATTTTCCTCAATTCCTTACATTTATATAACAAACGATATTGAAGTTTAGGGCACACACATCGAAGGTTTGGGAAAATACCTCCATGAAACATGCATTTGTCCAATATATTCAACTCTGTTTCTGTTTCTCCTTCAACCCTTCTAAATGGAGCTTGCTCAGTGGACACCCGATTACCTCTAAAATTACAAGAATGTTCATCTTTTGAGGTAAGTATTCTATCCCACATCTGATTATGTTCAAGTGTTTCAACTAAGTCAACAGTCCAAAGGAATCGGGCAAGCATTTCAACCATAGGGAATCCTCTATCTTCAAATCTGCCAACTGAGTTAACAGCCCAAAGGAATCGAGTAAGAATTTCAACCCTAGGAAATTCTGTATGCTCAAATATTCCAACCGAGTCAACAGTCCAAAGCATTCAGGCAAGCATTTCAATTCCGAGAAATCTGAGAGCATTTCAAACAAGCGATCCCCTCCTAATTCCATATATTCCATCTTGGAGATTTCTCCAATACCATTTGCTGGCAATCCTCTTAACATCGTTCCAAACACATCCAATTGTACCAAGAACCATTGATGTGCCACTTGGGGAGGCAAGTTTCCCAAAAGACATTGGAAGCATTTGTTAAATCTATTTCTTGGAGGATTGCTAGATTTCCCAGTGAATCAGGAAGCGAGATCATTTCTATACAGTTTCTTAACACTAAGTGTTCCAAGGAATGTACATCACATAGTTCTTCCTGCAAAGTTTTGAATGATGCATGCCTTATGTCAATCTCTACCAAGTTCTTCAACTGCATTATAGACTTGGGAAAGTGACAAAGGGAAGCGCAGATGTGCAGCTTTCGCAATTGGCTATGCACTTGTAGTGTTTGTGTTTCAACTATCGCAAAAACACCTATGATGATTTTCACTTAGAAAATGAAGTTGAACATTGAAGGAAAACGAAATAAACATACCTGAGATTCACATTCCCACAATACTCTTAATTTATTTCCTTCCACTTCCAAATCTTTTAAATTCTCCATGGGTATCCAAGAAGTTAGGGAAGAGTGTGTACACTTATACTAGCGGATCCACTAGAGCTGTGGTGCTCTTGCCCTCCTCAGTATCTATTCCAAATAATCACCTTCAGCCGAGACAAGTTGCAAATTCAAAATGCCACAAAAACAGAAATTATCTAAAAGACACCTCAGATAGTTCCCAAACAACTCAGGACACCATCTTCTGTACCATGACATCTCACTCGTCAGCAAGTGAGTATTGTCTTCATTGAAATTGAGGGGACCATCCATCATAATTCCGTGAACTTCAATGGTTCCCTATTCATTCATGAAAACTATACAAATTTTTTTCTTTGTTTCTTAGCAAACAAATTAGAAACTTAGGTATTCATCTTCAAAAGTTTGAATAATTTCAACACTTACACATGAGGATCACTCCAACAAATCATCGATGTTGTTGGGCGTCTGATGCCAAAAACGTCGAGTAGTCACTTCCTCCGCAATATGTCCTCCCGTATCTCTGATTTGATCATGCATTTTTAAGTTATTTTCACCATCAAGTTCCAAGAGACACTTATTCTTTAGATTTAGAAGCTGCCCAATTGAACCACATATTTTTATTACAGTATCTATGTCTTTTCCAGTGAAGAAGCAAGCAATATATAAGAATATTTCTTGATCCTTTGAACTGAGAGAGTCATAACTGATTTTAAGTCACTCATATATCTCAGTAGTAGGTAATATGTGGTTTAGTCGATTTAATGTGTCTTTCCAGTAACATTTATCGTCTTCACCAAAGAGAAGTGCACCGAACACCTTCAATGATAGTGGTAATCCATCGCAAGCTATCAAAAAACCATATACTAGATCTACAACTTCTGGTAGACGATTTGGCTAATTGAAGGCATGAGAGTAGAAGATATTTTTGGAGTGTAGTAAATCCAGCCCCTTTAGCTCGTAGACTGATGTCTCTACAATTTTGCTATTTTGAAAATTTTCTTGTCACGAGAGGTGATCAAAATCAAGCTATTGGAGCTAAGAATATCTTTAATTGGGGAAAACAGTTGCAGTTGTCAAGCATCATATACATCATCTAAAATTATAAGAAAGTTATAAGAGGGGGATAGATGCTTTAAAAGCTTCTCTATACCTTCATCAATGTTGTATATTGGTAGGTCCAATCTAGTCAAGTCCTTCAGTAGTTTCCTCTGCAAAGAATATAGAGAGCCATTGGCTGCGTTTTTTTTGACATCATATAAAAGCACGATCGACTATAATGCCATCTCCTCTAGCTGAAGTATTGTTTGGATAGTGTTGTCTTTCCCATACCGCCTTGACCCACAATCCCCACAATGTTTCCCTTCTACTGCTGCAGAACTTTGGTTTCAAATTCCTTTAAATTTTCCTCCAAACCTGTTGGATGTTCAACCACAAATTTCAATGGTGTTTGTCAACATTATTCAACACGCGTAGCACGATCACTTCCAACAGTTCTCCCTCGTCCCTAAGTATCAGAGAATAAAACCACTGGTAAAAGGAACTAATATAAAATGTCGCATGCCTACCAATCCAACAAATTAAAACTTAGATCGGAGAAGAATGGAAGAGGGAGGGAGGTCAGTTTGAGATTCTTACCCATTAAACTCCTTCAACTCAAAACCACTTATGTTTGTAGTAGTGGAGAGAGCTTCTCTCCACTTCTGAATAGTCTCTGAGTCGTATCGATTTTTCTCTTCGTGCTTGTGCAGGGCTTCAGCATACCTTCCATCTTTCCCCGTCTTGCGAAGCTCCCAAGGCTCCACACTGTAAAATGTTAGAAAAAATTTACGTGGGCAAAGGAGCTCAAAATTCGGTTGCAGCAAAGTCAACTGGCTCAAAAATAGGTTGCGGCCAAGATATCACAATCACACAAGGACTTAATTAAAACAGAAAGCAAAACCAAGTAAAACAAAAGAGGGTTGCAGTAAATTTACTTGTGTAAAATTAATACCATAACGCAACTAGCCACACTTTATATTATATGTCAAAACATAGGGAAATACATTCACGTGATAAATGGAGGCTGCAGCTCCAAGTGAAAAACACAACAAACTTATTGCGATTTATGTGACACTGGGGTTGCTGAGTAAAATTCAGGTAAAACTCCCTAAAACTGGTTTTCACGCGCCCACCAATATTTCATCCACGATTTTCTCCTCACTACCTCACAGAATATCCCTCTCTAACTTACCCAACATGCCCAACATTACAAATGAGATTTTCATCCATATTTACTCAACATACAAATTTGACATTAATACATGACAGAGAAAATAATTAATATGCAGCGTGGGTGATTTTACATAGTAATTGGTTTTCTAAACTTGCAGGAGTTGTGGATTGTGGGCAACAATTGCGTAGTGAATTCTTGCCCATACTTATTTACTAAACTCCATTAAATGCCTTAACTCCTCTCCTGTGTTGTGGAATGTTGAGGGTTGTAATTCTGCTCTGACTTCAGTCCTTTCGCCTACAAATAAAATCGCAACCGTGTAGTAGGTGACTGGGAAAGCATGGTGTTTGTCCATTTGTTTAAGGCGGTGGTTGGGATTAATATTTCCAACACTCTCCCTTAGTCACATTTGCCACCATTGACAATTCCCAAACAATATCTGAAATAAACAAAACTTTCACGTGCTAATGGCTTTGTGAAAATGTCAGCATATTGTTCCTATGACCTGCAGTGTTGCAACACAATTTCAACATTGTTAATCAACTCTCTGATAAAATGATATTTAGAATCAATATGCTTGGTCCCCTTGTGAAACACAGAATTCTTTGGAAATGCAATTGTTGATGTGTTGTTGCAGAAAATAGTTGTCTTTCCTTCTTGGTCATGGCGAAGATCTCTCAACACCCTTCTCCTCCAAAAGGTCTGACACGCTGTTGTTGTTTCGGCGATATATTCAGCTTCTACTGTTGACAGTGACACCATTGGCTGCTTCTTGGAGGCCCATGAAATGGCTCCAGAACCCAAATGAAAAACATATCTTGAAGTGTTCTTTCTGTCATCTTCACTTCCTGCCCAATCACTGTCAGTGTAACCAACCAGCCTGAAATCCTTTGTTGCAGTGTACAAAACGCCATACTATTTTTTCCCATTGACATACTTTAGAATCATTTTCATTGTTTGCCAATGTGTTTGGGTGTCTCCATGAACCTCGACACCAAACTCACTGCATACATTATATCCGCCTAGTAGCGGTTAATTACATCAAGCTACCTATCATACTTTTGTATAATGTCAGATTGACATTACTGCTGCAATATTCTTTGCTCAAATTCAACCCCATGAGAGTTGGATTTGGTGCGGGCTTGCTATTCTGCATATTAGACCTCTCCAAAATGTCTGCTACATACTTTGCTTGAGAAATAAAAATGCCATTTTCTGTTTGCTTCACATCGCTCTCTTTGATGTAGAGAGTAGGCTCACCGTCACATTTGTGGAAACCATTTTCCAACAAGTATGCATCTATCCTGTTGTACCATGCACGTGGTGCTTGCTTCCGCCCATAAAGAACTTTCCTCAACTGATACAATTTACCTTATTGGCCTTCTACCTCATAACCAGGCGGTTGCGCAACATTCACTTCCTCTTTCAGCACTCCATTGAGGAACATTGATTTTACATCCATTTGATACACTTTCCATTTATGTTGCGTGGTAATCGCCACAACTATACGCATTGTCTCCATCCTCACGACTGGCGCAAACATCTCTTAATAATCTCTTCCATGCTGCTGCTTGTATCCTTTGAGAACTAGCCTTGCTTTGTGCCTTTAAATCTTTCCCTCCATGTTGCTTTTGGTCTTATAGACCCACTTCACTCCAATGACTTCTTTTCCTTGCAGAAGTTTCACTAACTCCCATGTGTCATTATTTTCTATTGCTCTTATTTCTTCTTCCATTGTTGCAACCCATTTTTCTTCTTTGACTGCATCTTCAAAGTGGACTGGGTCATCTACATGACAAATCAAAGAAAATAATGAATTCATACCAGCACTGCTATCAACGTCATCTTGCTCATAAATTTCATTTAAATTTTTGAATTTTGGTCTTCTTGTGCTTGCTGAAGATGGGCTTGACATGTAACTTGGTGTTGCGCTTTGCGGCGTGCTTGGAGAAGCACTTGCTTTACTGCACGACGTTGTCCTATTATTTGTTGATGGTGTTCCTTGCTACCTGCTTTGTTGAGCTTGAATAGTAGTAGAGGGAGTCATTGTTGAGGAATTACTTGTTGCTGTCGGTTCCTCTTAGTCCTCATGTGGTATGCATGCTTTCACATTGATTGTCTTCTCTAAACTTTCATCCCATGCTTCCTCATCTATGAACTGTACATATTTGCTGATTATGGCCTTCTTGGTTAATGGATTGTAGAGTTTGTATGCCTTGGATTCATCATTGTATCCAGCAAATATAAATTCTCCCCCTTATTTTCCAACTTCTTCCTTAACTCATCGAGGACATGTGCATATACCACACATCCAAAGACTCTCATGTGAGTGACACTATGCTTTCTTCCACTCTATGCCTCTTCAGGAACTACGTTCTAGACGCTTTTGGTTGGACATCTACTCAAGATATATGTTGCACATGCGATAGCTTCAGCGCAATAATCATTTGGCAAATTTTTTGCCTTCAACATACTCCCTACCATTTCCATAATGGTCCTATTCTTCCTTTCTGCCACACCATTTTGCTGAGGTGTGTATCTTGTTGTAAATTGTTTGTGAATTCCATGCTCCCTACAAAATCTAGGGAAATCATTTGAGATGTATTCACCACCTCTATCAGTCCTAAGGACTTTGATGTAGTGTCCACTTTGCTTCTCAACAAGAGCCTTGTATTGGTGAAAGTGCTCAAACACTTCACTTTTCTGTTTTAGGAGATATACCCGTGTCTTCCTTGTGTAGTCATCTATGAAGGTCAATAAATAGTGGCTGCCACCAATTGATGGTGTCTGCATTGGTCCACATAAATCTGAATGGACAATCTCCAAAGGTGCCTTTGCCCTTACTGAATTTCCTACTAGAAATGTCTCTCTATGTTGCTTGCCTAAGATGCACCCTTCACATAGGCTGTTCAATTTTTTTATGAGTGGCAAACCCTTCACCATGCCTTTCCTATGCAGCAAATTCAAACCTCCAAAGTTGAGATACCAAAATCTCAAATGCCATAACCAATTTTCATCTTTGACCTCTGCTTGATAGTTCACTTGTGTGATAGCTACATCTTTTCTTCCATCCTCTTGTGAGTTCATTGATAGTTGTGCTTGTGCACCTTCTTCCTTCAAATCTAATCTTATCTTTAGGGGAAACATTCTATTGTTTGTCATCTAAACCTTTGCAATCAACTATCTGCTTGGAGGCCTGTCCAAAATTGTGCACACGTCATTTTTGAAGAAGACATTGTAGCCCTTTTTTATGAGTTTTCCAATGCTTATGAGATTATGCTTCAGACCGGGGACAAGGTAAACATCTGAGATGTACTTCTTCTCCCCCTTCTTTGTTAGGATATTAACTCTTCCTTTTCCCATGAAAGAGACTTTACTATCAGTCCCTAATGTCACTTCAGATTTCACACTTTCATCTAGATTGGAAAACATTTCTATGTTCCCTGACATGTGGTTGTTACACCCTGAATATAGATACCATATATCACTTTGTTTTTCCTGTGCTACATTACAAACTAAAAACATGCTTTCATGGTTCTGATTTTCTTTTGTGAAATTTGCACTTGGTTTGTTACTCATGTCATATTGCTTCTTTCTACATTCATTTGCATAATGACCATACTTCTTATAGTAATGACATTGGACTTGAGATTTATCATACCTCTAGCCTTGTGCTTGATTTTGTCTTGGGCCTTGACTTGGATTTTGATTGCTGCCTCTTCCACTTGAGCTTGAAGGGCTACTTCTTCCACCTCTGTGTGGGCTTCTTCCTCTTCCTCTAGCATATGGTCTTCCTCTGCCTCGACCTTGACCAAAGGAAACTTGTGTCTTGAAGCCCTACTCCAATGAGGAGCTTGTTGCTCTATTCAGTACATGTTCACGAGAAATCAGTGATTCATGAAGCTTATCCACTGAGAATTGTGAGAGATTATTTGTCTCTTCTATAGCCACAACAATGGCATCAAACCTTGTTGGCAAACTTCTAAAAAATTTCTCAACTATTCTCCTTTCTTAAGTGTCTTACCATGAGAACTAGTTTGAATAACCAACCCAATTACATGTGTAAAAAACGAGTCTACATTCTCGTACTCTTTCATACAAAGTGTTTCAATATCTCTTCTTAACATTTGCAGTTTTGTTGTTTTGACTTTTGCCATGCCTTGATAGGCTATCTGGAGCGTGTCCCATGCTTTCTTGGACTTCGTTGCTGCTACAACCCATGGGAAAATACTTTCATGGACCGCTTGGAAAATATAGAACAGTGCTTTTGAATCATTCTTCCTGTTGTCCCTTAACAAATCTCTTTTTGCTTGAGATAAGGCATTGTATGTCATTGCAACTGCTGGTTATTGAAAACCATTCTCCACCAAATCCCAAATGTCTTGAGAAGAAAACAGGGCCTTCATTGTAATAGCCCAATAATCATTAATTTTTCTATTAAACTGAGGTATCTGAGGATTAGTCAAACTTGTGCTTGATGTTTCCATTTCTGAGTGTAAAAAAAAAAAAATCTACCTGTTGGTAAATTCGCTCCAAAGGAAAAAAAACAATCTGCCCCCAAAACAATTGTTTTTTTTTGTTTCACTAACAATATTTAACCTGCTCCGAGTGTTAAAAAAACACAACAAACCTAATGTGATTTACACATCACTTAGGTTGCGGAGTAAACTTCTGTAAAACTCCCTAAAACTGGTTTTCACGTGCCTACCAATATTTCCTCCAGGATTTTCTCCTCACAAACTCTCACTCTCTAACTTGCCCAACATGCCCAACATGCCCAACATTACAAATGAAAATTTCATCCACATTTATCTTAACATACAAATTTGACATTAACACATGAGAGAGAAAATAATTAATCTGCAGCATGGGAGATTTTGGTTTTTTGAACTAGCATGGGTGGTTTTACATAGTAATTGGTTTTTTGAACTTGCAGGTGTTGTGGAGTGTGGGCAACATTTGCGGAGTGAATGCTTGCCCATACTTATTTGCTAAACTTCATTAAATGCCTTAACTCCTTTGCTGTGTTGTGGAATGGTCAGGGCTGTACTTATGCTCTCACTTTAGTCCTTTCGCCTGCAAACAATTGCGGAATGGTCAGGGCTGTACTTATGCTCTCACTTTAGTCCTTTCGACTGCAAACAATTGTGGAATGGTCAGGGTTGTACTTTTGCTCTGACTTCAGTCCTTTCTCCTGCAAACAAAATCGCAATCATGCAGTAGTTGACTAGGAAAGCATGGTATTTATCAATTTGTTTAAAGCGGTGGTTGGGATTAATATTTCCACATAAAACACAAGAAGAATAGTGGCCCCGACCTTATCATGTCAATGAGCTCATCCAAACACCACTGAGAGTTCGCATAAGTGGGGATTGTGCATTGGTCTGGGCAAGCATGGTATTTGTCAGTTTGTTTAAAGTTGTTGATTCACTCATCCGGACACCACTGGGAGTTAGAATAACTGGGGAAAAATGGCTATGTGAATAGCGGCACTTTGAATTGCGTCTTCTATTTGAGAGGGAAAGGTGCGCCCCTCTTCCAATTTTGGTTTGTCCAAAAACACTGGCAATCCAATTGATGTAAGACGTTTGTAGAGATGACTGGTGAATGTCTTTTTGACATCAGAACCTCTATGATTGATGAATACGTCATAAGAGATCGATGGAGAAAAGGAAGAAAGCACTGTCATTGTGTTGATGAGCCGTTTGTGCCATTTGAAAGACAATTGGGATGAATGTATAGACAAACTAATGAATGGATAAAATGGCAGACATAAAATAGTAAGTAGATGACTGAAGCAAGTAGATAGATCGCGGAGCTTACCACGCTTCAAATTGGCGAGAAGTATCAGTGAGCTTAATTAGATGATTGAAGCGGAAGAAGGTGCATTAAAATGCCGAGACACCTTGTAAATTTTGTGGAAATTATGCTTCGTCTCAGACAGGCCTGGAATTTGACGTCCCACAGTACGTATTTCATATTTTAAGATGTATTTGACAGTTGTCGTAAATTTTTACCCGTGAAATTTGATGTGCTTCATAAATCAGAAACCGTCATTTTGATGTTTAATTTAGGATTTGTCCTGTCAAAATTTATAGTACCCGACTTTAAGTTAAAAACACCAAAGTTATACTAAGCCCAGGGTCATAACGCAAATGCATATAATACCTCTGGCTCACATGGCAATGGAGTCTTGCACACTTTCATAGATTTGAATCGTATAAAAATTTATCTGGCTATAGTTCTTTCGTAAATTTGAACTTTATGAAGGGAGATCTCCCCCTCGGCAACTAAGAACAACTACATTGTAATCTAGGTGTTACATTCAAGGAACCGACCAACCTGTCTATGTCAAGAATGTGAATTCAACCATCAAACTGTAAACTAGTACGTGATTGAAAAATACTAAAAATATACATGCATTTTTTGGTGTGTATAACACTGAGAAGGGGTGGTGTTCTTGTTTTTGTTCCTTAGGCTTCCCTCAATCGTTCCATAGTCTCCCTCTTGTTTGATTCTGCCATCTTCCAACATCGATGAAGAAGTGTGATCGAAAAATAAAAGCACTTGAGGAACAACTGGTGATGTGAAGGGCAGTTGCAATGTTTAATTCGACAACATCTTTGCTAAGGATTATCAGAAGTCACACCAAATCGTAAATAATGGTAGGGCTCGATGCTGCGAAAAAGTTGGGCTCAAGAAGGGCCCTAGACGCCCAAAGAAAATCAGAAGCTCATTACTTACATATTGTAGCAAAACCATGGAAGTTGGAGGGCTTTGCGGCAGAAAGTTGGGTGTTGAGATCAGAAAGAGCTGGAGATTGCATTGGGCTAACTATCTAAGACCAAATATCAAGGGGAAAAATTCAGCATGCAGGAAGAGAAGACTATTATTCAACTTCATGCTCTACTGGGAAATATGTGGTTTGCCATTGCTACTCACCTTCCCAAGCAAACAGAGAACAAAATAACAATGAAAAGGGGTAAGCAAAAGGTGGACCTCAAACTCATTCAAAACAGTAGTCACTCCAATGCTATTTTTTTTTAAAGCAAGGATAGTTATTGATTTGAAGCTCTTGCTCTATATTATGTGTGGTGTTGTTTTTCGAAGTCATTACATATAATTTTTTGAAATCGAAATTTCAAACTATCTTGTGTGGTTCATGAACTAGGAAAAATAGTTCGAAACCTTGATTCCAAAAATTTGTATGCGATAAATACGAAAAACAACACCACAACCAAAAATAAGCCACTAAAAATAAATGTTGGAGCTTTCTACTAAACTTTCCCTCATCATTTACTTCACAATCCACAAGATCTCCCAGTTTTCAAGTCCCAAGTAAGTTGCCTTCTTCAACTAGTTTCAATCTCATTAGGTTGTTGTTTTTTATTTCTTTCTTAGTATTTGTTTGATGTGAAATAAATGTTGTGAAATTATACAAACTTGTCAAAATGAATTTCTCCGAGTTCTTTTACAGGAATAATATATCATGTCACGTTAAAAAAATCTCTTAAGTATTAGAAAAATAACTTGTGATTTATTCCATAATGAAGTGCTCAATTACCATTTTGAAAAGCCCATGCTTATTTTGACTATTTTTGTTTTTTTGAGTGCCCTAGCTTATTTTGACTAAAAATCGCTTGTGATTTATTCCATAAAGTGCTCAATTACCATTTTGAAAAGCCCAGGCTTATTTTGACTATTTTTGTTTTTTTTATTGCCCTAGCTTATTTTGACTAATCACATGCTAGCTTGTTTTAAGATGAGGAAATCACATGCTCATATTTAATATATTATGAACATGATTAGTTAACAATGTTCAAATGCAAACAATGAGTTGATTATCTCGTAGATAGATTGCAGAGTTTACCTCGTAGATAGATTGCAGAGTTTGCTTAGTCTTGACATTTTTCACCGTCATGGTTTTAGGAATAATGTGTTCCAAATATGTGTAATGGATATCAAATTAGTTGAAAGGATATACAAATATTTTAAAAATATTTAGCTATCATTACTGGATTTATTATTCAAGTAGTTCACAGTGGGTTGAAAGTGCACTTATAGGGATTAAAGTTATCTTGGTATAAATAAAAAATTCAGTAAATAAAATATGTGGTGAGTAAATAAAGATGTGGCATTAAAGTTATCTTGGTATAAATAAAGAATTCATTAAATAAAATATGTGGTGAGTAAATAAAAATGTGTGTACCCATCTCTAAATAAAATATTTAGTGAAAATAACTTATTAAGAAATAGTTAAACAAGTAATTATATGTTTAATAAATTTGACATATGTAATAGATTATTGGATTTAAATAAATTATAAAAAAAATAATAATTAAATTCTTGATATTTAAAAAAATAACTCTATCACATATACTAGCAATTTAATATCCCCATTTATTAACGTAGTGCCGTAAGGAGTCCGAGATATTCATAATTCCCGAGTGGTCCATAACTGTGAAAGTCACTGATATGGAGTGCAGTTTTAGTATATTGATTGTAAAAACAAATTGTCACCGTTGTATCATACGGAAAAAATTAATTAAAAGAAATAGGCGTTGTCCACTCTGGAATATTCGCCTCAGCAAAAACAATAGATTCCAATTTCCACCACATGCGCATCGCAGAGCAAAAACAATAGATTCCAATTTCCACCACATGCGCATCGCAGAGTGGGGACATCGTCGGTTCGCTTAACCCTGGTTGGACATGGCCAACAACCATTGACCATGATTAGTTCTGAGGGTCGTCCAGGTTAACGGAGTGACTGCAGGTGGTCAGCAATAAGCAAAAGGCTAAATGTTATTTAATGTTTTGTATTACAAAAAAGTTTTCAATTTGAAAATACAAGAAAACTTTAGAATGGTTGGAACTTTCGCCATGATAGCGAAGTTATAACTTTTATGTGTATTGGCCAACCAATGTAAGAGTTGTAGTAAAATTTTCTTGGATGTGTTTACAAACCCATCTACATATATACAAGTATGACGTAGGTTCACGGAGAGCATCTTCATGGAGGTAGTTAGAGATTTGTTTTTCTTGTAAAGGTCATGATTATTGGTTTGTCATGATAGATGGGTTTAGCCAGATGTATCATGTATGTGTTTATTGTGTATAAGAATGTGTTTATTTTGTATAAGAAGATGATATTTGGATTACAAGAAGTTAAATATTTTTATGTTACCATTTTTAAGGTGCATGGTATCGTCAATATAATAAGTTTTTGGGTATATAGATAGCATTGTGGGAGAGACTGGGTATCAAACACAAGTTTATTTAAAGATAAGTGTTGGCGGGTAGTGTTGAAAGAAAGGCTTGTGAATGATATCTTGGTTGACTTCAAGAAACCTTTTAAGGATGATGTTGCAAAGAGGAGTAAGCTGAGAAGGTGTTAGGAATCATGAATTGGAAGAGTTGAGAAAGAGAATTGAAGAACTAGAGAACAAGCAAATTGGAGATGATGGAGTTATATTAGGCTCAGAATTAAAGGATGAGATGGTGGACTCTGTGCAATGTATTCAACTCTGTTTCTGTTTCTGTTTCTCCTTCAACCCTTCTAAATGGAACTTGCTTAGTGGACACCCGATTACCTCTAAAATTACAAGAATGTTCATCTTTTGAGGTAAGTATTCTATCCCACATCTGATTATGTTCAAGTGTTTCAACTGAGTCAACAGTCCAAAGGAATCGGGCAAGCATTTCAACCCTGGGCAATCCTCTATCTTCAAATCTGCCAACTGAGTTAACAGTCCAAAGGAATTGAGTAAGCATTTCAATCCTAGGCAATTCTGTATGCTCAAATATTCCAACTGAGTCAACAGTCCAAAGCATTCAGGCAAGCATTTCAGTTCTGGGAAATCTGAGAGCCGAAAAGTCTTCAAGCTCCTGAGATAAACAAGAAAAGGTGGCAGCATTTCCAACAAGCGATCCCCTCCTGATTCCATATATTCCATCTTGGAGAGTTCTCCAATACCATTTGCTGGCAATCCTCTTAACATCATTCCAGCCACATCCAATTGTACCAAGAACCGTTGATGTGTCACTTGGGGAGGCAATTCCCTCACATTGGTACAATCTTTAAGATCTAAATTTTTCAGGGTACTAATATTTCCAAATGCTTCGTTGAAGATGGTCAAATTTGAGAAACCTCTCAGAAATAGGGATTGCAGTCCAGCAATGTTCCCAAAAGAACTTGGAAGCATCTGCAAATTGGAAGCATTTGTCAAATCTATTTCCTAGAGGTTTTCTAGATTTTCCAGTGAATCAGGAAGCGAGATCATTTCTGTACAGTTTCTTAACACTAAGTGTTCCAAGGAATGTACATCACATAGTTCTTCCTGTAAAGTTTTCAATGATGCATGCCTTATGTCAATCTCTACCAAGTTCTTTAGTTGCATTATGGACTTGGGAAAGCGACAAAGGTGAGCGTAGATGTGCAGCTTTCGTAACTGGCTATGCACCTGCAGTGTTTGTGTTTCAACTGTCACAAAAACACCTATGATGATTTTCACTTAGAAAATGAAGTTGAACACTGAAGGAAAACAAAATAAACATACCTGAGATTCACGTTCCAACAATAATCATAATTTATTTCCTTCCATTTCCAAAACTTTTAAATTCTCCATGGGTATCCAGGAAGGTCGGGAAGAGTGTGTACACTTATACCAGCGGATCCACTTGAGTTGTGGTACTCGGGCCCTCCTTAGTATCCATTCCAAATAATCACCTTCAGCCGAGAAAAGTTGCAAATTCAAAATGCCACAAAAACAGAAATTATTTAAAAGACACCTCAGCTAGTTCCTAAACAACTCAGGACACCATCTTCTGTACCATGACAACTCACTCATCAGCAAGTGAGTATTGTCTTTATTGAAATTGAGGGGACCATCCATCATAATTCCGCGAACTTCGATGTTTCCCTGTTCATTCATGAAAATTATACAAAGGTTTTTCTTTCTTTCTCAGCAAACAAATTAGAAACTTAGGTATTAATCTTCAAAAGTTTGAATAATTGCAACACTTACACATGAGGATGACTCCAACAAATCATCGATGTTGTTGGGCGTCTGATGCCAAAAACGTCGAGTAGTCGCTTCCTCCGCAATATGTCTTCTCATATCTCTGATTTGATCATGCATTTTTACCTTATTTTCACCATCAAGTTTCAAGAGACACTTATTCTTTATCTTTAGAAGCTGCCCAACTGAACCACATATTTTTATTACAGTATCTATGTCTTTTCCAGTGAAGAAGCCAGCAATACATAAGAATAATTCTTGATCCTTTGAACTGAGAGAGTCATAACTGATTTTAAGTCGCTCATATATCTCAGTAGTAGGTAATATGTGGTTTAGTCGATTTAATGTGTCTTGCCAGTAACATTTGTCATCTTCACCAAAAAGAAGTGCATTGAACACCTTCAATGATAGTGGTAATCCATTGCAAGCTATCAAAAAACCATCTACCAAATCTGCAACTTCTGGTAGAGGATTTGGCTGATTGAAGGCATGAGAGCAGAAGAGCTTCTTGGAGTGTAGTAAATCCAGCCCCTTTAGCTCGTAGACTAATGTCTCTGTGATTTTTGCTATTTTGAAAATTTTCTTGTCATGAGAGGTGATCAAAACATTGGAGCTAAGAATATCTTTAATTGGGAAAAATAGTTGCAGCTATCAAGCATCATCTACATCATCTAAAATTATAAGAAAGTTATAAGAGAGGGATAGACGCTTTAAAAGCTTCTCTATACCTTCATCAATGTTGTATATTGGTATGTCCAATCTAGTCAAGTCCTTCAGTAGTTTCCTCTGCAAAGAATATAGAGAGCCATTGGTTGTGTTTTCTCTGACATCGTATAAAAAGCACGATCGACTATAATGCCATCTCCTCTAGCTGAAGTATTGTTTGGCCAGTGTTGTCTTTCCCATACCGCCTTGACCTACAATCCCCACAATGTTGCCCTTCTACTGCTGCAGAACTTTGGTTTCAAATTCCTTTAAATTTTCCTCCAAACCTGTTGGATGTTAGGCCACAAATTTCAATGGTGTTTTGTCAACATTATTCAACACGCGCAGCACGATCACTTCCAATAGTTCTCCCTCGTCCCTAAGTATCAGAGAATAAAACCATTGGTAAAAGGAACTAATATAAAATGTCGCATGCCTACCAATCCAACAAATTAAAACTTAGATCGGAGAAGAACGGAAGAGGGAGGGAGGTCAGTTTGAGATTATTACCCATTAAACTCCTTCAACTCAAAACCACTTATGTTTGTAGTAGTGGAGAGAGCTTCTCTCCACTTCTGAATAGTCTCTGAGTCATATCGATTTTTCTCTTCGTGCTTGTGCAGGGCTTCAGCATACCTTCCATCTTTCCCCGTCATGTGAAGCTCCCAAGGCTCCACACTCTAAAATGTTAGAAAAAATTTACGAGGGCAAAGGAGCTCAGAAATCGGTTGCAGCAAAGTCAACTGGCTCAAAAATAGGTTGCGGCCAGTATATCACAATCACACAAGGACTTAATTAAAACAGAAAGCAAAACAAAGTAAAACAAAAGAGGGTTGGAATAAAGGATGGTTATGCGAAGCGAGGGCTCTGCACTGGCTCCGTCAGGCTAGGGTTCTGAGGGCGATCCCCTCGTCGGCGCTGACAGCTCTGCGGAAAGGGACCAAACGCGGCGCCTAAACCTCTGCAACATACCAGAACTGACGGGGAGCAGATATTCGCCATGAGTCCGCCTCAGGGGGGGGTGTCACAGCCCTCCCCTTCACGACACAAACCGAATGATGAGGTCATTTTCGGGTCGATCGATCCAAATCTGCTCAACCAAGGGACGCAGAAACACGACAGTAACAGTAATCAGCCTGAAGAACAAGATCCAAAGGAGGACAGCCCAAAGGTTACCTCCTCCACCTGTCGTCCAATAGCCAAGGAAAGACCGAGAATAGAACTGCCTGGAGATGTTATCGACAGCAGAATCGAGTTTATGAAAGACCATGCAATCATCGGAAAGTTCATAGGGTTTTGGCCAACTGAACGAGCCCTAAAGAGCTGGATCGCAGCCAAATGGAAGCCAAAGGGAGATGTCACTCTACAGCTAGGGGCGAAGGGTTTCTTCACCGCCATCTTCTACTGCTTGGAAGACAAATATAGGATCCTAGGAGGAGGGCCGTACTTCTTCAACTCGGCAGGTCTCTACCTCAGAGATTGGAAGCCTAAGTTCAACCCTGACAAAGAAGATCTAACATGGGCTCCTGTCTGGATCAGGCTTTACTCACTCCCGGATGAATACTGGGAAGAAAAATGTCTAATGAAGATAGGCAACGGAGTGGGACAATACATCAGGGCAGCAGAGGAAACAAAAAACCGTAAGTTCATTTCTTATGCTCGAATCTGTGTTTTCATTAGACTAAATGAAGCTCTTCCTGAATCAGTCACCCTCGCCCATCGCGATGAGGAATGGATCCAGCCTCTCGACTATGAGCATGTTCCATTTAGGTGCAGAAGATGCCATGCACTAGGACACTTGTTTAGGGACTGCCCCCTCAATGTTAAAGCCAGCGCTCCTGATTCCTCTGAAACCCCCCCTCAAGATGGCTTCACCAAAGTTACGAACAGAAAGCGCATGCACAAAAAACCTCAGAATGGGCCAAAGCCCCAGCCTTCTAAACCCCAAAATCCTGCCTCCAAGAATAGCTATGAGTCCCTAGGCAATCTCTCAGATGATATGCCCCCTAATTCTAACAGCACTTCCGCCCGCCCCTCCTCCTCCACCCCTCCCCCCCCATCCGTCACCCTTCCTCATCCAAAACCCCCATCATCATCCCAACAATCCTAAGCAGGCATCAGGCAATTCCAGAGGAATTTATCAAGGAAATGGAGATCGATGGGAAACTGAAGGCCCCACAGAACTCGGAAACTCCTCAGGAAGATACCAATCAGGTGCAAAACATGGAAGAAGAACCAGAGAGCATAGATCTACATGGTCTGGATATCATAGAACTGGAGCTGTGTTGCCAGAAGAAAGCATATGAAAAAATCTCTGATTCTGATATAGATAAGCTGGAAGTGGTCATCTCCAGAGCGTTTCATCAACACCAGCTCGGCATTCAATCAGGAGGCACCTGGGACAGCAATCAGCGACCAAAGGACACTAAAAAAAGAGGAAGGAAGACAGATCTCCAGAGAACAATAGAGATCGGGAAAATCCTGGTAGACTCGGGTAGATACGCGAAGCTGACGAAGTACTACAGCCCCACCCAAAATAGTTAAAGTATGAAGCTCGTATCATGGAATGTAAGAGGGCTCAATAGCCCAGGAAAATCTAGAATGTTAAAAAATATGATCAAGATGGAAAAACCCCAGATGTGTTTCCTCCAGGAAACGAAATGCAACAGCGACAGGCTAAAGCCTGGCCAGGGTGCAGATCAGTGGCTGTGGATGCTACAGGAGCCTCGGGAGGGATTGCCATTGCATGGAACCCCCAAACTACCTCGCTCACAGACTTCCATGCCTCTCACCACCTTATACAAGCGGCCTTCCACTTTCTTGGTACCAACATCCATGGGAATCTATCCAACGTCTACTTTCCGCAAGACGCAGGGAGTAAAAAGGCACTCCTTGAAACCATCGAAGCGCTTAGTAGAAATAGGCAGCATCCACTTTGGATCGCTGCAGGGGATTTCAACATGATAACCAAAATGGAGGACAAGGTAGGAGGCAGATCTAGACTGGAGCCTGAGGTTGATCACTTCAAGGACTTCATACAAAATGCCTCTCTCATAGATATGCCATTCTGCAATGGTACTTTCACCTGGAGCAACCGCAGAGGAGGCAAATCCGAGATCGCTTCTAAACTTGATCGCTTCCTGATCTCGGATAACGTGGTTCATCTAGGAGGCGACCTTACAACAGAAATATTGGCTCACTCAGGTTCGGACCACTGGCCAATAGCTCTCCACTGGCAGAGGCCAGGGGATAAAACCAAAAGGCCCTTCAGATTTGAGGGATTTTGGTTAACGCATCCAGCATTCAAGGACTTCATCAGAAATACCTGAGCCTCCTTTATCCCTCCAGAAGGCTCAAAAATGTTCCAGCTTCAGCAAAAACTCCGCTTTCTAAAGAGTCACCTAAAACGCTGGAATCGAGAGACCTTCGGCAACATATTTGAGGCCCAACAGGAGCTCAATAAGGAGCTGAAGGATCTCCATCAGGAAGTCATAAATGCAGGACATACAGAGGCCACCTTAGAAAGGGAACGACACATAACTACCCAGCTTGAAGAAAGAAGGAAGCAAGAGGAAATCTACAGGAGGCAAAAATCTCGGATACAATGGTTAAAGGAAGGGGAGTGTAACACCAAATTCTTCCACCGAACTACAGTGCAGCGGAGGATGCACAATCAAATTCCCTTTATCCTTAACCAAGAAGGGGTAAAAGTCGAAGAGCATGAGCAAATAGAAGAGGTCCTTCTCAATCACTTTCAGCAGGTTCACCAAGAGCAAGCGGAAGATCGGCAAAGGGCAATTGGAAGAATCACCAGCAACATCCCCAAACTGGTAACTGCGCAGCACAGCGAAATTCTCATGAGCCCAATTCAAGCCCAGGAGGTCGACGAAGCGATGGCGCAGCTCAAGGAAGGTAAGGCCCCCAGACCTGATGGGTTCACTACCACGTTCTTTCATGCTTTTTGGGATATGATTAAAGAGGAGGTCTGGCAAGTTGTCAAGGAGTCCAGGGCTCTACGCTGGCTACTCCCTTCCCTTAACTCCACTTTCATCACCCTCATCCCCAAAGAAGAGAACTCCATAACTCCTGAGAAGTTTAGACCCATAGCCCTCTGCAATGTCCTCTATAAAGTCATCTCCAAGGTCATCGCCAACAGATTAAAACCCCTTCTACCCATGCTCATTTCTCCAGAACAATCGGGTTATGTCGAAGGGAGACAGATTATGGATGGCATCATACTCACGCATGAAATCATCCATTCTCTCAAACTTTCCAAGCAAACCGGTATGTTACTCAAACTCGACCTCTCTAAAGCTTTTGATAAGCTCAGCTGGTCTTACATCCAAAATATGTTGAAAGCCTTCGGATTCTGCCACTCTTGGGTACGATGGATCATGAGTCTCATCTCCTCATCTCATTTTTCCCTTCTTGTCAATGGTCTTCCCTCCCGCCCCTTCAAACCAACCAGAGGCATCAGACAAGGGGATCCCCTCTCCCCCTTCCTTTTTGTTATTATGGCAGAAGGTCTTGGCAGACACAACAAGCAGGCCCTCCATTCTAATCAGCTAAAAGGAATCTCCATCCATAATTCCCCAGCCTCCTCCCATCAACAATTTGTCGATGACACTATGCTCTATGGCTACCCCTCTGCTCAGGAAGCATCTCGACTAAAATCCCTGCTCAATGATTTTTCAGAAGCATCGGGCACTCATGTCAACAGCTCCAAATCCCAAATCTTTTTCTTCCACACTCCCCCGCCGGTCAAATCTGCTATCACCCGCATCTTGGGCTTCCAAGCAGCTTCCCTCCCTTCCACTTACCTTGGAGCTCCCCTTACAGCTTCGGCCATTAAGCAACCTGCCTGGCGTGTTCTTCTGGAGAAGATAGAGTCTAAGCTCAACCTATGGACCCACCGCTCCCTCAATCTTGCCAGTCGAGTGGTGTTAATTAAATCCATCCTTCAAGCCATGCCTCTCTACCTTTTCTCTATCCTTGCAGCTCCAAAATGGGTTTTGAAGAAATTAAGAAACATTCAGAGAGACTTTCTATGGGGAAGCTCTGCAACTAATCGCAAGTGGGCTTTAGTGAAGTGGGAAACTGTGTGCAGGCCTAAAAGCAAAGGAGGCATAGGGCTCAGAGATCCCGAGAGCAGTAACACCATCATGAATGCCAAAATCTGGTGGCAATGGTTAACTAATCCAGATAAGTTATGGGAAAACATTTGGACGGCCAAATACACCAACAACATGCCCCAAGCTGAGCTCATCAGATTCAAGCCCACCAACAATGGCTCACTTATCTGGAACGCCGCCAAGCAACATCACCAGCTCAACCAGAAGCACAGCTTCTGGGAAATACGAAATGGTCAGAGTGCCCGATTTTGGATGGATGCATGGAACCAACAGCCTAAACTTTCCAACGTTCTTTCTCCAAGGATAATACCGGACAGACAGGAGCAGCAGCAGGCAACCGTCCATCAATTCTGGGCGCAGGACACGGTAAATGGATTCAGACAATGGCATCCGAGCAACCAAATAACCACAGACGCAAGCATGCAGGAGGCAATAGCACTGGAAGAAGAGTTAAAAAAGAGAAGCATTAGAATGGAGAACAGTGAAGACATTCTCAGATGGGGATACCTCCCCAAAGGAACCTACTCAACGTCCGAAGCATACAATCTCATAGGAGATTCTGCCATCAGACAGGACCCTCTATGGGACCGAATTTGGAGCTTTAAAGCCTGGCCAAAGATTTCACATTTCCTATGGATGGTTGGACATAAAAAAATTCTCACCTGGGACAAGCTAAGGAGGCGCAACTTCCATGGGCCCTCAATTTGCCACAACTGCTTTAAAAATGAAGAAACTCTACAGCACCTTCTGGACACTTGCCCAATCGCCAACAAGCTATGGGATCAGGTAGGCTTCAGATGTCAGAGATGATGTAAAGGACCTGGAGACATCATTGACACCATCCGTCACTGGCCAAAAAGTCCCTATGACTGTGAGATCCTTAACTACATGTGGAACATTATTCCTGGCATAGTAATATGGAACATATGGAAAGAGAGGAACAGGCGGATCTTCAAAAACCAAAGCTCATCCACAGAAGAAATTTGGAACAGACTGCATAGCAACCTCAAAGAGACCATGCTTCTGAAATCATGGACCAAGGAAGACCTCCCTACCAAGGACAACGAGAAAAACATCCTGGACAACTGGAAGTTAGAGCTGCCTCAAGGAAATGCCACCCAGAGGACAACGAAAGGCAATGACAAAGAGGACAGAAAATGGATTGCCCCACCCACCAACTCTTACAAACTAAATTTTGATGGAGCATCTAAAGGCAACCCAGGGCCAGCAAGTTATGGAGGTATCATTCGTAATCACAAAGGCAATACCATACAGATTTACTTTGGTAATATAGGATGGGACACCAATAACTCTGCGGAGTTGGAGGGTCTCTGGCAAGGGCTCCTAGAGGCCAAACGTCAGAATCTTCAACCCCTCATAGTGGAAGGAGACTCCCAGATTATCATCAGCATGGTCACCCGCATTCACAATGGCTCTCAAACCAGAAAAGTAGCTGACAGTTGGAGGCTAGAAGCCAGGCTACACAACATTGCTCAAGAGCTGCACAACCACAGAGCCCTCTCCTTTCACCACTCCAGAAGAGAAGGGAACAAGGTGGTTGATCTCCGAGCTAATATTGGGGTTGAAAGTCACCATCCTTTCCAAGCAGGATATTTGGACATCATCCCCAGCTCTCAACAGATTCAGGAATGTAAGAAGCTCCTTCAAAGTGACACTGATTCCCCGGTTGCGGGTGACAACAGGACACAGTGGGCTGAGCCACATGGAAACCATGTGCCGCCCCATGCGAATTAAATTCCTAAGTACCTCGGCCGTCAAAGGTTTAATATGGCAGGGTTTACGCTCAGGGCATTCAATGCAGAACAGTTTGACAGGATGGAGGAACTCAGTTGGCGCTCAGAACAATGGAACGACGATAAATATTTGGCCGGGGACTGCAACAGGCCATTGTCTTCCGAAATTCATTGTCACGCTGGTGTCTTGTTGCAGAGAAATCTACTGCAGAGGAAGGCCTGCTGTTGGGCGAGGCGCACGCCATCACAGGCTGCCCTCTGGACCTCTCGACACGCTGACTCCGGGGTCGACTCTAAGAATTTTGAAAGCTCCTCAGAAAGGAGAGAAGCAGTCTCAGAGGTTCGGGAAGCGAACTCTGAAGGCTGGACGGCAATTTCAGAGGCGTTGGAGGCAAATTCAACGGGTTTGGCAGCGAAATTGGAGACCCGGGTGGCCAGTTCAGAGACGCAGGAGGAGAATTTGGAAGCTTTGGGGAAGGAAACAGGGGAACATCGGATAATTCGAAGGTGGTGGTGGTGTTTGGGAAGTGTGGGCGGCGATTTCTGGCTTCGGGGAGGCCATGCAACTCGCTCCAAGCAAATACAGGCGGAAACGAATTGCCCATGGCAAGGCTTCGTCATCGGCAGCCTTGCAGGAGGGGTTCTGGTCGGGGCTCGGGCCGTGGTCGTGGACGTGGTGGGGCAGAGAGGGAGCACCACCACTGCTGCTGCTGCTATTGTTATCGACGGGCAGGGGTCATGCCACTCCATGCAGGGCAAATCCTGGAGGTCAGTGGGGCAAACGTTGAGGGGCCAGCCCTCCCTGCGTTTGGCTTAGTGGTATTTACCCTGGGTAAATCTGGGGACAATCAAGGAATTAGAGCTCACGTCTCTGTGCTCTTCACTCAAATCCCGGAAGAGGCTGAAGAGGAAACGCCTCCAGGAGGGGAAGATCCACCCCCTGCAGGCTCTGGACATGCAGACCCCTTGCCGCCTCCACCAAGTGGGGAAGGAACCTCAGGGAAGGCAGTCATGGCCGACCCCTCCACCTCCCAGACAACGGAATCTCCAGACTCAGCACAAGCCAAGTGGGCTGCCATGTGGGAGGGTATCCCTGAGGGTCAGGGTTGGTGCACCATTGTGGAGGAGAAACCTTCTAAGGACGAGTAACCCTCCAGTGCGTGCTCCAGCTGCTGCCAACCTCACTCAGCTCAGGTCCAGATCTCTGTTTGATGCGGGTTATATGGTTCGGGTTAGATTTCGGTCTGTTCTCCTGTTGTTTTTGATAAATGTCCAGTCCTTTTTGGTCATGTTTAATGTCAGTGTGTCGGTCAGTATCAGTCCCGAGTTGGTCAATGAAGACAGCCCCTCCGTGGGCTGGATCACCTATGAGTAATCGAGTAGTCGGAGTTTGTTTTGTCATTTTGGATCGGTTTTGTGCCTCAGACGGTCTTTCAGAGGCATTAGGAAAACATGGTGGATGCTACCCCTGCGTGGGAGCTTTTGGGTCAGTCTGCTTCACCCATGGCACCACTGGTGGCCAAGGAAGTCCTGTTAAGTCCAGCTACTCTGTCTGTAAATATCCATATGTACATATAATATAAAAGTTAGATAGTTTACCGAGAAAAAAAAAAAAACAAAAGAGGGTTGCAGTAAATTTACTTGTGTAAAATTAATACCATAACGCAACTAGCCACACTTTATATTATATGTCAAAACATAGGGAAATACATTCACGTGATAAATGGAGGCTGCAGCTCCAAGTGAAAAACACAACAACCTTATTGTGATTTATGCATCACTAGGGTTGTAGAGTAAAATTCCATAAAACTCCCTAAAACTGGTTTTCACGCGCCCACCAATATTTCATCCATGATTTTCTCCTCACTACCTCACAAAATCTCCCTCTCTAACTTACCCAACACGCCCAACATTACAAATGACATTTTCATCCATATTTACTTAACATACAAATTTGACATTAATACATGACAGAGAAAATAATTAATATGCAGCGTGGGTGATTTTACATAGTAATTGGTTTTCTGAACTTGCAGGAGTTGTGGATTGTGGGAAAAAATTGCATAGTGAATTCTTGCCCATACTTATTTACTAAACTTCATTAAATGCCTTAACTCCTTTGCTGTGTTGCGGAATGTTGAGGGTTGTAATTCTGCTCTGACTTCAGTCCTTTCGCCTACAAATAAAATCGCAACTGTGCAATAGGTGACTGGGAAAGCATGGTGTTTGTCAATTTGTTTAAGGCAGTGGTTGGGATTAATATTTCCAACACTCCCCCTTAGTCACAGTTGCCACCATTGACAATTCCCAAACAATATCTGAAATAAACAAAACTTTCATGTGTTAATGGTTTTGTGAAAATGTCAGCATATTGTTCCTGTGACCTGCAGTGTTGCAACACAATTTCAACATTGTTAATCAACTCTCTGATAAAATGATATTTAGCATCAATATGCTTGGTCCTCTTGTGAAACACAGAATTCTTTGGCAATGCAATTGTTGATGTGTTGTTGCAGAAAATAGTTGTATTTCCTTCTTGGTCATGGCGAAGATCTCTCAACACCCTTCTCATCCAAACTGTCTGACACGTTGTTGTTGTTTCGGAGACATATTCAACTTCTACTGTTGACAGTGACACTATTGGCTGCTTCTTGGAGGCCCATGAAATGGCTCCAGAACCCAAATGAAAAACATATCCTGAAGTGTTCTTTCTGTCATCTTCACTTCCTGCCCAATCACTATCAGTGTAACCACCCGGCCTGAAATCATCTGTTGTGGTGTACAAGATGCCATACTATTTTGTCCCATTGACATACTTTAGAATCATTTTCGTTGTTTGCCAATGTGTTTGGGTGTCTCCATGAACCTCGACACCAAACTCACTGCATACATTATATCCGCCTAGTAGCAGTTAAATACATCAAGCTACCTATCATACTTTTGTATAATGTCGGATTGACATTACTGCTGCAATATTCTTTGCTCAAATTCAACCCCATGAGAGTTGGATTTGGTGCGGGCTTGCTATTCTGCATATTAGACCTCTCCAAAATGTCTGCTACATACTTTGCTTGAGAAATAAAAATGCCATTTTCTGTTTGCTTCACATCGCTCTCTTTGATGTAGAGAGTAGGCTCACTGTCACATTTGTCGAAACCATTGTCCAACAAGTAGGCATCTATCCTGTTGTACCATGCACGTGGTGCTTGCTTCCGCCCATAAAGAGCTTTCCTCAACCGATACACTTTATCTTCTTGGCCTTCTACCTCATAACCAGGTGGTTGCGCAACATTCACTTCCTCTTTAAGCACTCCATTCAAGAACATTGATTTTACATCCATTTGATACACTTTCCATTTATGTTGCGTGGTAATCGCCACAACTATACGCATTGTCTCCATCCTCACGACTGGCGCAAACGTCTCTTAATAATCTCTTCCATGCTGCTGCTTGTATCCTTTGAGAACTAGCCTTGCTTTGTGCCTTTAAATATTTCCCTCCATGCTGCTTTTGGTCTTATAGACCCACTTCACTCCAATGACTTCTTTTCCTTGCGGAAGGTTCACTAACTCCCATGTGTCATTATTTTCTATTGCTTTTATTTCTTCTTCCATTGCTGCAACCCATTTTTCTTCTTTGACTGCATCTTCAAAGTGGATTGGGTCATCTACATGACAAAACAAAGCAAATAATGAATTCATACTAGCACTTCTATCAACCTCATCTTGCTCATAAATTTCATTTAAATTTTTGAATTTTAGTCTTCTTGTGCTTGCTGAAGATGGGCTTGACATGTCACTTGGTGTTGCGCTTTACGGCATGCTTGGAGAAGCACTTGCTTTACTGCGCGACGTTGTCCTATTATTTGTTGATGGTGTTCCTTGCTACCTGCTTTGTTGAGCTTGAATAGGAGTAGAGGGAGTCACTGTTGAGGAATTACTTGTTGTTGTCGATTCCTTTTGGTCCTCATGTGGTATGCATGCTTTCACATTGATTGTCTTCTCTAAACTTTCATCCCATGCTTCCTCATCTATGAACTGCACATATTTGTTGATTATGGCCTTCTTGGTTAATGGATTGTAGAGTTTGTATGCCTTGGATTTATCATTGTATCCAACAAATATAAATTCTCCCCCTTATTGTCCAACTTCTTCCTTAACTCGTCTGGGACATGTGCATATGCCACACATCCAAAGACTCTCATGTGAGTGACACTATGCTTTCTTCCACTCCATGCCTCTTCAAGAACTACGTTCTAGACGCTTTTGGTTGGACATCTACTCAAGATATATGTTGCACATGCGACAGCTTCAGCGCAATAATCATTTGGCAATTTTTTTGCCTTCAACATACTCCCTACCATTTCCATAATGGTCCTATTCTTCCTTTCTGCCACACCATTTTGCTGAGGTGTGTATCTTGTTGTAAATTGCTTGTGAATTCCATGCTCCCTGCAGAATCTAGGAAAATCATTTGAGATGTATTCACCACCTCTGTCAGTCCTAAGGACTTTGATGCAGTGTCCACTTTGCTTCTCAACAAGAGGCTTGTATTGGTGAAAGTGCTCAAACACTTCACTTTTCTGTTTTAGGAGATATACCCATGTCTTCCTTGTGTAGTCATCTATGAAGGTCAATAAATAGTGGTTGCCACCAATTGATGGTGCCTGCATTGGTCCACATAAATCTGAATGGACAATCTCCAAAGGTGCCTTTGCCCTTACTGAATTTCCTACTGGAAATGTCTCTCTATGTTGCTTGTCTAAGATGCACCCTTCACATAGGCTGTTCCATTTTTTTATGAGTGGCAAACCCTTCACCATGCCTTTCCTATGTAGCAAATTCAAACCTCCAAAGTTGAGATGTCCAAATCTCAAATGCCATAACCAATTTTCATCTTTGACCTCTACTTGATAGTTCACTTGTGTGATAGCTACATCTTTTCTTCCATCCTCTTGTGAGTTCATTGATAGTTGTGCTTGTGCACCTTCTTCCTTCAAATCTAATCTTATTTTTAGGGGAAAAATTCTATTGTTTGTCATCTAAACCTTTGCAACCAACTATCTGCTTGGAGGCCTATCCAAAATTGTGCACACGTCATTTTTGAAGAAGACATTGTAGCCCTTTTGTATGAGTTGTCCAATGCTTATGAGATTATGCTTCAGATCGGGGACAAGGTAAACATCTGAGATGTACTTCTTCTCCCCCGTCTTTGTTAGGATATTAACTCTTCCTTTTCCCATGAAAGAGACTTTACTATCAGTCCCTAATGTCACTTCAGATTTCACACTTTCATCTATATTGGAAAACATTTCTATGTTCCCTGACATGTGGTTGTTACACCCTGAATATAGATACCACATATCACTTTGTTTTTCTTGTGCTACATTACAAGCTAAAAACATGCTTTCATGGTTCTGATTTTCTTTTGTGAAATTTGCACTTGGTTTGTTACTAATGTCATATTGCTTCTTTCTACATTCATTTGCATAATGACCATACTTCTTACAGTAATGACATTGGACTTGAGATTTATCATTCCTCTAGCCTTGTGCTTGATTTTGTCTTGGGCCTTGACTTGGATTTTGATTGCTGCCTCTTCCACTTGAGCTTGAAGGGCTACTTCTTCCACCTCTGTGTGGGCTTCTTCCTCTTCCTCTAGCATATGGTCTTCCTCTGCCTCGACCTTGACCAAAGGAAACTTGTGTCTTGAAGCCCTGCTCCAATGAGGAGCTTGTTGCTCTATTCAGTCCATGTTCATGAGAAATCAGTGATTCATGAAGCTCATCTGCTGAGAATTGTGAGAGATTATTTGTCTCTTCGATAGCCACAACAATGGCATCAAACCTTGCTGGCAAACTTCTCAAAAATTTCTCAACTATTCTCCTTTCTTAAGTGTCTTACCATGAGAACTAGTTTGAATAACCAACCCAATTACATGTGTAAAAAACGAGTCTACATTCTCATACTCTTTCATATAAAGTGTTTCAATATCTCTTCTTAACATTTGCAGTTTTGTTGTTTTGATTTTTGCCATGCCTTGATAGGCTATCTAGAGGGTGTCCCATGCTTTCTTGGATTTCGTTGCCGCTACAACCCTTGGGAAAATACTTTCATGGACTACTTGGAAAATATGAGAACGGTGCTTTTGAATCATTCTTCCTGTTGTCCCTTAACAAATCTCTTTTTGCTTGAGATAAGGCATTGTATGTCGTTGCAACTGCTGGTCCTTGAAAACCATTCTCCACCAAATCCCAAATGTCTTGAGAAGAAAACAGGGCCTTCATTGTAATAGCCCAATAATCATTAATTTTTCTATTAAACTGAGGTATCTGAGGATTAGTCAAACTTGTGCTTGATGTTGCCATTTCTGAGTGTAAAAAAAAAAAATCTACCTGTTGGTAAATTCTCTCCAAAGGAAAAAAAAACAATCTGCCCTCCAAACAATTGTTTTTTTTTGTTTCACTAACAATATTTAACTTGCTCCGAGTGTTAAAAAAACACAACAAACCTAATGTGATTTAGGCATCACTGAGGTTGCGGAGTAAACTTTTGTAAAACTCCCTAAAACTAGTTTTCACGCGCCCACCAATATTTCCTCCATGATTTTCTCCTCACAGACTCTCACTCTCTAACTTGCCCAACATGCCCAATATTACAAATGAAATTTTCATCCATATTTATCTTAACATACAAATTTGACATTAACACATGACAGAGAAAATAATTAATGTGCAGCATGGGAGATTTTGGTTTTCTGAACTAGCATGGGTGGTTTTACATAGTAATTGGTATTTTGGGGTTGTGGAGTGTGGGCAACATTTGTGGAGTGAATGCTTGCCCATACTTATTTACTAAACTTCATTAAATGCCTTAACTCCTTTGCTGTGTTGTGGAATGGTCAGCGCTGTACTTATGCTCTCACTTCAGCCCTTTTGCCTGCAAACAATTGCAGAATGGTTAGGGCTGTACTTATGCTCTCACTTCAGTCCTTTTGCGTGCAAACAATTGTGAAATGGTCAAGGTTGTACTTTTGCTCTATTTCAGTCTTTTCTCCTACAAACAAAATCACAATCATGCAGTAGTTGACTAGTAAAGCATGGTATTTATCAATTTGTTTAAAACGATGGTTGGGATTAATATTTCCAACATAAAACACAAGAAGAATAGTGGCCCCGACCTTATCATGTCCATGAGCTCATCCAAACACCACTGAGAGTTCGCATAAGTGGGGATTGTGCAGTGGTCTAGACAAGCATGGTATTTGTTAGTTTGTTTAAAGTTGTTGATTAGCTCATCCGGACACCACATAGTTAGAATAAGTGGGGAAAAATGGTTATGTGAATAGCGGCACTTTGAATTGCGTCTTCTATTTGAGAGGGAAAGGTGCGCCCCTCTTCCAATTTTGGTTTGTCCAAAAACACTGGAAATCCAATTGATGTAAGACGTTTGTATAGAGATGATTGGCGAATGTCTTTTTGACATCAGAACCTTTATGATTGATGAATACATCATAAGAGATCGATGGAGAAAAGGAAGAAAGCACTGTCATTGTCTTGATGAGCCGTTTGTGCCATTTGAAAGACAATTGGGATGAATGTATAGACAAACTAATGAATGGATAAAATGGCAGACATAAAATAGTAAGTAGATGACTGAAGAAGCAAGTAGATAGATCGCGGAGCTTACCAGGCTTCAAATTGGCGAGAAGTATCAGCGAGCTTAATTAGATGATTGAAGTGGAAGAAGGTGCATTAAAATGCCGAGACACCTTGTAAATTTTGTGGAAATTACGTTTCGTCTCAGACAACCCTAGAATTTGACGTCCTACATCTTACAGTACGTATTTCATATTTTAAGATGTATTTGACAGTTGTCGTAAAAATTTGTATGCGATAAATACAAAAAACAACACTACAACCAAAAATAAGCCACTAAAAATAAATGTTGGAGCTTTCTATTGAACTTTCTCTTATCATTTACTTCACAATCCACAAGATCTCCCCGTTTTCAAGTCCCAAGTAAGTTGCCTTCTTCAACTAGTTTCAATCTCATTCGTTTGTTGGTTTTTTATTTCTTTCTTAGTATTTGTTTGATGTGAAATAAATGTTGTGAAATTATACAAACTTGTCAAAATGAATTTCTCCGAGGCTTTTACAGTTATAATATATCATGTCACGTAAAAAAATGTCTTAAGTATTAGAAAAATAACTTGTGATTTATTCCATAATGAAGTGCTCAATTACCATTTTGAAAAGCCCATGCTTATTTTGACTATTTTTGTTTTTTTGAGTGCCCTGGCTTATTTTGACTAAAAATCGTTTGTGATTTATTCCATAAAGCACTCAATTACCATTTTGAAAAGCCCGGAATTATTTTGACTATTTTTGTTTTTTTATTGCCCTAACTTATTTTGACTAATTTTGTATTTTGAGTTTTTAACTAAATGCTTTGAAATCAACTTCGTTTTTACCGTAGTGAATTTCTCTTTAAAAAAATAATTATATAGTTATTAAGCTAAACTTCTCTTACAATACAAACAATTATTGAAGATGTTACAAACTCATATTTATTTAATATACCTATTTAGATTGTCAACCACTTCTAATATAGTTGTATTTGGAGGATTCAAATCGTACAAAGTACATGAATAGAATTAGTGATGGTATTGTGTACGACAATGTTTAAGGAAGGATTTCTTTGTGTAATTGGTTGAGCTGTATATTTCATGTATATTTCATCTATGATGTGGACAATAATGTGAATATAATTTTTTAAGATGAGGAAATCACACGCTCATATTTAAGATATTATGAACATGATTAGTTAACAATGCTCAAATGCAAACAATGAGTTGATTACCTCGTAGATAGATTGCAGAGTTTGCTTAGTGTTGACATTTTTCACCGTCATGGTTTTAGGAATAATGTGTTCCAAATATGTGTAATGGATATCAAATTAGTTGAAAGGATATACAAATATTTTAAAAATATTTAGCTATCATCACTGGATTTATTATTCAAGTTGAAAGTGCACTTATAGGGATTAAAGTTATCTTGGTATAAATAAAGAATTCAATAAATAAAATATTTGGTGAAAATAAATTATTAAGAAATAGTTAAACATGTAATTATATGTTTAATAAATTTGACATATGTAGTAGATTATTGGATTTAAATAAATTGTAAAAAGCGATAGTAGTTAAATTTTTGATATTTAAAAAAAAAATAACTCTATTTCATTCACTAGCGGTTGAGGATTCTCATCATCATAATTATATGGGTTTCTTTAGTTTTTTTGACATGTCAAAATTTATGCACATGATCAAAATTATTAACTCCCAAAGGCTAAAAACCTTATAAATCTTAAAAATATGGTTATATACTAGGTGGAAAAACATATGCTAACTTAGGAACATGGTGAAACACATATGTTGAGAAGAAACAAGACACTCTATAGGGAGATTTAAAGAAGTTGAGATGAAAGAATAGCTGAAAAAGAATTTCTAAATAAAAGGAAGTTGACGCTCACAAATTTAAATAAAACCTAAAATAAAAAACATGAAAAATACCAAAACATCATCAAATTTTCATGTGACGAACAAAATCGCAGGGCTAATCTCAGAGGAAGAATTTACCAAATCTCCGTCCAGAATCATGACGTGACAAGACAATCATTTAAAAATTCCACCGCCGGAAATTTCTAGATCTGACGCTGCGTCTCGATCATCATGAAATCTCCATCACTATGAAACTTGGGAAATTGGGCCCCATTTAAACATAAAGGATTTATGGGCCCTCCGTCCATTTCCTGGAAATTAGTTCCGGAAATTTTGTGGAAATTATGTAAAGGTTTCCAGTGTCACGAAATTTCGTGGAAACCAACCTTCTTATCACCGAATGGATGGTCAACAATTCCCTTGATCAAAAGGAGAAAGAGTTCAAACGCATATTGGACTCTGTTTATTTGGAAAGGTTTTTAAAATAATTATTATATTATTTAGTTTTCATCACTGGTGCTGCTTATGACTTGTCTTTCTCATATCCAAAAATTAATTAAAAGAAATAGGCGTTGTCCACTAAGTGGTGGAGATGGACACATGTCATGTATTATTAAGAAGAACATGGTTGTTTGATAAGAAGGTTCTCCATGATGTATGGAAAATACATATGAATTCAATAAGTATGGACATTGTTACATGCTCAAACTAATGGAAAAATGAGACATAACTACAATACGTAATAGTGATGATGGGTGTAGTGGTAGTAAAAGTGATCACATAATGTTATGGTTAGCCAAATATTTCCTTAAGGAATATAAGAAGGAAAATTTATGTTTGTCCATAATTCTAAATAAGGTAAAGAGGATGAGGAAAAGTGTGAAGTGGCAATGCATATCCAACAATTGTTATTATTATTTAATTATTATTAGAGTTTTTGTATCTCAAAATTCTTATTGATATTATATCTGTAATATAATTTAATAATATTAATATAATTTAATATTAAATGAAATTATTTTATTAATCTTATTTATTTCTTAAATAAAAAATAATATTAATTATTAATTTAAAATTCTTTTTAATTCTGAGTCAAAGGCTTAATTAGTTATTTCAATTTTTTAGTCAAACTAGTTGTTATTTCTAACAGCTAGTTAGTTGCTCTTATCATCTATTTATTCCATTTCCTAGATCTGATTCCTCATCTTGTCCTGAAAATGAACCACATTGGTTGGTTCAAATGCATCTACGAGATTTTATTTTATGTGATTTTTACCGAAAATGTTGTTACAAACAAAATAATTATTATGAATTTTATTAATTTTAAAATATTAATGATGTTATTAAGCATTAATGAAAAAACATAAAACTTTTATTGATAATGAATCTAAAGGATATTATAACATTATAATAATAATATAATAATAAGAACTTCCCTAATGGGGGTGCAACATGATAATGACTGTGGTATAGGCATTTGTGTCCTCCACCATAGAAGCTGCCATTATGTTGAGCATTGAATTCATGGGTTGGTGTGGCCACCCCATGCATGCATTCACATGCAAACTAAATCGTTTTGGAAACTTCCTGGGGAGGATAAAACGACGGAAAAGTTTTTATGGACTGTCAGTTTAGGAGTACCTCGACCCCTTACCTCTACTGGTAGACCAGTGGTTTTGCCCTGGAGCCACAAAGTGGTAGGCTAGGTGGCGAGTTTGTCTTGGAGAAAGAATGTTGTGAACAAGCAAGAATTTATACTTGGTGGAATATGGACATCAGTTCGAGGGTTAAACCTTGTTTTCCAGTTCGATCTCGTCGTGAGGAGATTGAAGTTGTTCTTAGTTTCTTCAACTTATCGGCTACTTGGAACTGCCTATAATCGAAATTTGTGTCTCATCGTTTTCATGGTACCTCTAACCCCTATCAAGATTCTTAGATATACAACTGTGTTGTGGGCTAAAATTAGACCTTCTCAGAGGGGTTTTGTGCTAATCATGGAAACAAAAATTTACTTATTGCTTGGATTTATTGTTGGAAAGGTGGTACTTATGGTTCAATTGGTTTGGCCTTTAGGCCTAACAGGGGCTTTCATTATACTTCAATTATTCCCTCAATGTATGTCTAGAGTCCTGTTGCGAGGATTTATCGTGTTATTGGTCCTATCTTTGTGTACCATCCAACTCTATAGTTGGGTTTAAAACCGGGTTTGATAGTCATTGTCTTTAGGGATGAGTATATCAGTAAGCTTTTTATCTAGATATTTTCCTGTAGTATTAAAGGATGGTATTGCTCCATTGGTGGCTCTATCCCTGTCAGGATTTACATATTTGAGAATGTGTCTTGTTTCAACATTTGGCTTGTAGGTAGGTACACTAATTCTATTGATGAAAGTATAATTTGGCTCATAGCTTGGGCCTTCGGTTGGAATGGTGATAACTATGGTGTTATCATGCTAGTTTTTGGACCTAAGAGAGGGCCTCTATTTGATTCAACTATCCAGTGGGTGTCCTTTTTGAATTTTGTAGAAATTTACTAATTAATTTGTGGTTTTCACCATGAGAATTCACCTGCAATCAACAAGCAAAGAATATGGTCACGGGGTCTCAAGTGTAATGTGAATTGGGAATTCATTTTTCTTTTCTTCTGGTTTTCTAGTTTGTTGCAGGGTTATTTTGGAATGGGCTAGTTATTATTGGTGGTCTTAATTATAAAGCTCCCAACTTAAAACTTTAGTCAAGAGATTTGGAGTGCTTTATTTGTTGTTCTTTAATTCACGAGTGTTTGTACTTTCTTTGAGATACACTCTTGTTGGCTAGCCATCATGCAAAGGTAGCATATGAGGAGCCAAAGAGAAAAGGGAGGTGATTGAGGCCCTTAGAGTGACAGAGGCTAGAGCGGTAAGATATTGAAGAGCACAGAGAGGGTTGACAACAGTGCAAAAAGACAATCAACAGAAGTGTAGAGTTTTCAGTCGAGAGAGACAATAGCAGTCAGAGACTTTGATAACAGAAGCATCATTCTGATTCAGGTTGGAGGTTTTTTGTTGCTGGAGTTGTTGGAGAAATAACACTAGAGAGAAGTGTTGCATGTAGAACATTCCAAAGGTTCAGGATCAGGATCGAGTTGAATTCCTTTCTTGTTGAGAGGGTGTGTTGAAAATAGCAATAAGAAATGATAAAAATAAAATCTAGAAATTTCAGTTTATTTTTTCCTTGAATTAAACTGAGAATTAAAATTGAATTCTATTATCATAGCAACTTGTAATAGTTAACTAGAGTGAGTTTACTTAGTTAACTTAGGAATTTTGAGTTGGAAGTCTTTCTGTAGTCATGTATATGTTCTCCCTATATTATAGGGGTCCAAGATGAGTTAAGTATGAGTTGTAAGTAGTTAACTCAGTTTACTGAGTTGAGTCCAGTTAAATTAGTTTCAAACTGTTTGAGGAACTAATAATGAGTTAACAGTCATCTCGTGCACTAATGCATTAACTAGTGCTACTCTAATTAACTGAAGATTCCCTCATCAGAAACTCATGTATGTCGATTTTGAGAAAGACCCAATTGAGACTAGAGTGTAGGGACATTGTACTATTTTTTGTATAATTTTCTAACTTCTACAGATGGTGCATGCAATCAGGAACTCAACCTTGAAGGGATTGCACAGTTTTGGATGCACTAGTTTCCCTTTAAGATGAATTATTCAACCATAGGAATTGCGCAAGGAAATGGGACTGGGAGAGAAGGAGAATTGGCGAGGTGTTGGCCAAGGGTTTGCTTGTGAGTTGGAGATTGATTTTACTAAGTGGTTGGATTGTTCTTGTGAGATCAAGCTTTGTATTATCATCTTGGATTTTTGGTTAATATAATACAAATAGTGGAGTTTTGAGTTGTGGCTTTCCCCAGATATTTATTGTGTTATGTTCCATTGATGTTTTTCCTCTTGTCAATTATTGTTTTTCTTGATCTTTATATGCTTCCACTGTACAGAGTAGAAGTGGATTCTTGTCTCTTGTTTTAGTAGATTACATGAGCTTGTGAATCTAAAGGAAATACTACACTTTTTAGAGAGCACATTCAACCTAGTGTTGCCATGCATTTTTGCACATTTTGTATTACAAATCTCTTCTTAGACTTGTACATAACCCTTCGGATTAAGGGGGGGGGGAATGTTGGACACCTAATTTGTTAAGGGTTAAGGTGTGGGAGCTGAATGGTCAAAGGAATCCAAGAGACGTTGGAAGATGAATCCAACAATCACAAGAATGTATTATAAATGTACATCTATATTAATAGTAAAGGAAATTAATTTTTCTATCATTCATAACTATTCACATCCCATGTGGGTCTGACACTAATTATTATTGTGGTCTTAATTAGAAAGCTCCCAACTTAAATCCTAAGTTGAGAGCTTTCTAGTGCTTTATTTGTTGCTCTTTAATTCATGAGTTTTTGTACTTTATTTGAGATACACCCTTGTTGGCTAGCCATCATGCAAAGGTAGAGTATGAGGAGCCAAAGAGTAAATGGAGGTGATTGAGGCCCTTATGGCCAAAAACGAGACCACTACCATGCTCAAGAGGCCACAAAATCCTTCCATTCACCCATCCTTGAAGACATCCATAATGAGGTGCATAATTTAGAAGCAATGGAAGCCATATAACGACATGCAATGTCTAAATCATAAGTTTTGGAGGAATTTTGGAAACTGATAATGGATCCTAGTCACACCAAGGGCTACAAGAAGTAATATTTTTAGGCATTATTTGTAACCACCCCTCCCACGTTTACCCACTTTCATCGGCTTGCTAGGGTAAACATGAGTTGAAGGCTACTATTACATGACTCATTCTCCTAAGTATAATTAAGGAAGTGGAATTCACAAACTAGAGCCTTACTAACCTTCCTCAAGAGCTACAAGACACCTAGAAGCTAAGCTACCACTCCCAGTGCTCAAACCCTAAGCTGGAATGTTTTTTCAGTGACCTGGGCTCCCAAGCACATTCATTACAAGGCCTCTGTGCAATTGAGGGCCTCCAACCGCATGCATAAGGCTATCAGGATGTGGTTATGACCTAGATTCCTCAATATAGAAGGTGTGGTCCTGGATATGAGTCTAAATTCCAAGTCAGCATCCATACCACTGCCAATAAGTCAATGAGACTTTCCAGAATGATAAATAACATCAGGACAAAACCATTCATACCAAACTTGATCAAAGACCTGACCCAACTAGGCCTAGCCATGACAGTCATTTCGTCAAACATATGGTGAACATGTATTCTACAGGTCATGAATGCATATCTAAACATAGGTGTCTGATACTTATTCTAGAATTACCAAGAAGGTCTAATGCCCTCTCATAATATTTGCAATAACATTTTTTATATCATGCATTCATTAACCATTCATCACTAATCAAAACATGTCAAGAGCCATACCTAAAACTTTTTATGGAACCATGTTTGTAACCAACATATAACCTAAATAATAACCATGATAGAACAACCATAAAAGCCACATAATAACAAGTACAAGTACTCATGAATTATGATAGGAAAAGATCTTGTATTAACATATGCAAAAGTTAACCAAGTTAGGGACTTCCACATACCACGTGACCATAGATTGGGCTGAACCAAATCTTTCTTTCAGTTAGTCACCCCAGTGCCAGATTCTAAGCATGAATGTGGGACTCAAGACAAAAGCAATCAGGGCTTCCCAAAGATTAAACTCGTCAGCAATAAGACAAGAAAACTTTTGAATGATTGGAACTTTCACCATGATAGCAAAGTTATAACTTTATGTGTATTGGCCAACCAATGTAAGAGTCGGTAATAAAATTTTCTTGGATGTGTCTACAAACCCGTCTAACTATCTAATCAAAATCTATATATATCATTACGAGTATATACAAGTATGAGGTAGGTTCACGGAGAGCATCTTAATGGAGGTAGTTAGAGATTTGTTTGTCGGGTAAAGGTCATGACTACTGGCTTGTCATGATAGATGGGTTTAGCCAAATGTATCATGTATGTGTTTATTTTGTATAAGAATATGATATTTGGATTAGAAGAAGTTAAAATATTTTTATATTAGCATTTTCAAGGTGGATTGTATCGTCAATATAATAAGTTTTTGGGTATATTTTAGATAGCATTGTGGGAGAGACTGGGTATCAAACAAAGGTTTATTTAAATATAAGTGTTGGTGGGTAGTGTTGAAAGAAAGGCTTGTGAATGATATCTTGGTTGACTTCAAGAAAACTTTTAAGGATGATGTTGCAAAGAGGAGTAGGTTGAGAAGGTGTTAGGAACCATGAATTGGAAGAGTTGAGAAGGAGAATTGAAGAACTAGAGAACAAGCAAATTGGAGATGATGGATTTATATTAAGCTCGGAATTAAAGGATGAAATGGAGGACTAACAAAATGCTGATGAAAGAGGCTTAGTAAAGCATTTGATCTTATTATGAAGGATAGACATAATGGAAGGGTGGAATTTTTTTGCTACAATGACAATATGAAAGCAAATACTCTCATAGAGTTGATAGGAGAACTTAAGTGATACCATGAGTCTAACAATATCCAAGAGTTCAATATAGAGTCTATTTTTTAATATTGAAGTTGAAAGGAGAAGATAAAAACTTGGAAGAAAATGGTGACTAATAAGAAGGAGAAGTTCTTGCCTAATTATTATCAATAAAGTTTGTACAGACAAGTAAAAAATTTGAAACAAAAGACCTAGGTCTAGGATTACATAAATGAATTCCTCAAACTATCACTTAGATTAGGACTTAATGAACTGGAGTATCAAAGCGTAGCAAAGTATGTGAATGGATTGAAGTTTTATATTCAGTATGAGTACCCATTATTTGTAAAACATGGATTAAGCATATCAAATTGCTTTGAAGGTAGAGGAAAAGTTAAAATATAGGAAGTGGTAGTGGAATTACAGAGGAAATAATCTTAAAGGAAAAGGAAGAGTGAAGGTTGCAAGAGGAAATTCTAGTAAAGCGAGTGAAGCTAAAGTGTATAGTAGTCAAATTTCCAAGGAAGACAACCATGTCAGTAAACATAAAGGGTTTGGAAGATGCAAAGCTAAGTATGCCATTACTTTCCAGAAATGATGTGGAGTAGAAGGGCACAAGGCATATAAATGTCTAGAGATGCATATTCTAAGAAGAAGGAATGAGGTTGAGATTCATGTCATGCAGGCAAGTGAGGCATCAATCACGGGAGGAAATGTTGCAGTACTTCAACATGAAAAGGGTGGAAACCTTATGTTTAGAAGGGTGTTGCTCAAGCCTAAAGATAAGACTATGAAGGAACTCGGATAAAGGAAGAATTTTTAAAACTAAAAGAAAGGTTATAGTATATGCTACAATTTGATCATAGAGGCAGGGAGTACAGAAAATGTGATGTCCAAAAAGGTCATCGATAAGTTAAAATTAAATTGTATCCCTCAAACAACTCCATATCAAATTTCATGGTTATAGAAGGGTCAACAAATTACTCTAACATAACAATGTTGGTTGAGTTTCTAGATTTACAATTTTAGTGACCAACTATTAATTGAAGTGGTGGAGATGGACACATGTCATTTATTATTAAGAAGAACATGGTTGCTTGATAGGAAGTTTCTCCATGATGGTATGGAAAATACATATGAATTCAATAAGTATGGACATTGTTACATGCTCGAACTAATGGAAAAAGGAGACATAACTACAATACGTAATAGTGATGATGGGTGTAGTGGTTGGTAAAAGTGGTCACATAATGTTATGCTTAGCCAAATATTTTCTTAAGGAACATAAGAAGGAAAACTTATGTTTGTCCATAATTCTAAATAAGGTAAAGAGGATGAGGAAAAGTGTGAAGTGGCAATGGATATCCAACAATTGTTATTATTATTTAATTATTATTATAGTTTTTGTATCTCAAAATTCTTATTGATATTATATCTGTAATATAATTTAATAATACTAATATTATTTAATATTAAATGAAATTATTTTATTAATCTTATTTATTTCTTAATTCAAAAATAATATTAATTTAAAATTTAAAATTATTTTTAATTATGAGTCAAAGGCTTAATTAGTTATTTCAATGTTTTAGTCAAACTAGTTGTTATTTCTAACAGCTAGTTAGTTGCTCTTATCATCTATTTATTCCATTTCCTAGATCTGATTCCTCATCTTGTCCTGAAGATGAACCACACTGGTTGGTTCGAAATGCGTCGACGAGATTTTATTTTATGTGATTTTTACCGAAAATGTTGTTACAAATAAAATAATTATTATGAATATTATTAATTTTAAAATATTAATGATGTTATTAAGCATTATTGAAAAAACATAAAACTTTTATTGATAATGAATCTAAAGGATATTATAATATTATTATAACAATATAATAATAAGAACTTCCTTAATGTGGGTGCAACATGATAATCACTCTGGTATAGGCATTCGTGTCCTCCACCATAGGAGCTGCCAGTATGTTGAGCATTGAATTCATGGGTTGGTGTGGCCACCCCATGCATGCATTCACATGCAGACTAAATCATTTTGGACACTTCCTGGGGAGGATAAAACGCCGGAAAAGTTTTTGTGGACTGTTAGTTTGGGAGTACCTCGACCCCCTACCTCTACTGGTAGACCAGCGGTTTTTCCCTGGAGCCACAAAGTGGTAGGCTAGGTGGCAAGTTTGTCCTAGAGAAAGAATGTTGCGAACAAGCAAGAATGTATACCTGGTGGAATATGGACATCAGTTCAAGGGTTAAACCTTGTTTTCCAGTTCGATCTCGTCGTTAGGAGATTGAAGTTGTTCTTAGTTTCTTCAACTTATCGGCTACTTGGAACTGCCTATAATCGAAATTTGTGTCTCATCGTTTTCATCGTACCTCTAACCCCTATCAAGATTCTTAGGTATACAACTGTGTTGTGGGCTAAAACTAGACCTTCTCAGAGGGGTTTTGTGCTAATCATGGAAACACAAATTTACTTATTGCTTGGATTTATTGTTGGAAAGGTGGTACTTAGGGTTCAATTGGTTTGGCCTTTAGGCATAAAAGGGGCTTTCATTATACTTCAATTATTCCCTCAATGTATGTCTGGAGTCTTGTTGCGAGGATTTACCGTGTTATTGGCCCTATCTTTGTGTACCATCTAACTCTATAGTTGGGTTTAAAATTGGGTTTGATAGTCATTGTCTTTAGGGATGAGTATATTAGTAAGCTTTTTATCTAGATATTTTCCTGTAGTATTAAAGGATGGTATTGCTCCATTGGTGGCTCCATCCCTACCAGGATTTACATATTTGTGAATGTGTCTTGGTTCAACATTTGGCTTGTAGGTAGGTACACTAATTCTATTGATGAAAGTATAATTTGGCTCATAGCTTGGGCCTTCGGTTGGAATGGTGATAACTATGGTGTTATCATGCTAGTTTTTGGGCCTAAGAGAGGGCTTCTATTTGATTCAACTAACCAGTGGGTGTCCTTTTTGAATTTTGTAGAAATTTACTAATTAATTTGTGGTTTTCACTGTGAGAATTCACCTGCAATCAACAAGCAAAGAATATGGCCATGGGGTCTCAAGTGTAATGTGAATTGGGAATTCATTTTTCTTTTCTTCTGGTTTTCTAGTTTGTTGCAGGGTTATTTTGGAATGGGCTAGTTATTATTGGTGGTCTTAATTATAAAGCTCCCAACTTAAAACTTTAGCAGAGAGCTTTGGAGTGATTTATTTGTTGTTCTTTAATTCACGAGTGTTTGTACTTTCTTTGAGATACACCCTTGTTGGCTAGCCATCATGCAAAGGTAGCATATGAGGAGCCAAAGAGGAAAGGGAGGTGATTGAGGCCCTTAGAGTGACAGAGGCTAGAGCAGTAAGATATTGAAGAGCACAGAGAGGGTTGACAACAGTGCAAAAAGACAGTCAACAGAAGTGTAGAGTTTTTAGTCGAGAGAGGCAATAGCAGTCAGAGACTTTGATGACAGAAGCATCATTTTGATTCAGGTTGGAGGTTTTTTGTTTCTGGAGTTGTTGGAGAAATAACACTAGAGAGAAGTGTTGCATGCAGAACATTCCAAAGGTTCAGGATCAGGATCGAGTTGAATTCCTTTCTTGTTGAGAGGGTGTTGAAAATTGCAACAAGAAATGATAAAAATAAAATCTAGAAATTTCAGTTTAATTTTTCCTTGAATTAAACTGAGAATTAAAATCGAATTCTATTCTCATAACAACTTGTAATAGTTAACTAGAGAGAGTTTACTTAGTTAACTGAGGAATTTTGAGTTGGAAGTCTTTATGTAGTCATGTATATGTTCTCCCTATATTATAGGGGTCTGGGATGAGTTAAGTATGAGTTGTAAGTAGTTAACTCAGTTTACTGAGTTGAGTCCAGTTAAATTAGTTCCAAACTGTTTGAGGAACTAATAGTTAGTTAACAGTTAGTTGGTGCACTAATGCATTAACTAGTGCTACTCTAATTAACTGAAGATTCCCTCATCAGAAACTCATGTATGTCGATTCTGAGAAAGACCCAGATGAGAATTGAGTGTAGGGACATTGTACTATTTTTTGTATAGTTTTCTGAATTGTACAGATGGTGCATGCAATCAGGAACTCAACCTTGAATGGATTGCACAGTTTTGGATGCACTATTTTCCCTTTAAGATGAATTATTCAACCATAGGAATTGCGCAAGGAAATGGGACTTGGAGAGAAGGAGAATTGGTGAAGTGTTGGCCAAGGGTTTGCTTGTGAGTTGGAGATTGATTTTACTAAGTGGTGGGATTGTTCTTGTGAGAACAAGCATTGTATTATCATCTTGGATTTTTGGTTAATATAATACAGATAGTGGAGTTTTGAGTTGTGGCTTTCCCCAGATATTTATTGTGTTATGTGCCATTGATGTTCTTCCTCTTGTCGATTATTGTTTTGCTCGATCTTTATGTGCTTCCACTGTAAAGAGTAGAAGTAGATTCTTGTCTCTTGTTTTAGGAGATTACATGAGCTTGTGAATCTAAAGGAAATACTACACATTTTAGAGAGCACATTCAACCTAGTGTTGTCATGCGTTTTTGCACATTTTGTATTACAAATCTCTTCTTAGACTTGTACATAACCCTTCAGATTAAGAGGGGGAATGTTGGACACCTAATCCGCTAAGGGTTAAGGTGTGGGAGCTGAATGGTCAAAGGAATCCAAGAGACGTTGGAAGATGAATCCAACAGTCACAAGAATGTATTATAAATGTACATCTATGTTAATAGTAAAGGAAATTAATTGTTCTATCATTCATAACTGTTCACATCCCATGTGGGTCTGACACTAATTATTACTGTGGTCTTAATTATAAAGCTCCCAACTTAAATCCTAAGTCGAGAGCTTTGTAGTGCTTTATTTGTTGTTCTTTAATTCATGAGTGTTTGTACTTTATTTGATATACACCCTTGTTGGCTAGCCATCATGCAAAGGTAGAGTATGAGGAGACAAAGAGTAAATGGAGGTGATTGACGCCCTTATGGCCAGAACCGAGACCACTACCATGCTCAAGAGGCCACAAAATCCTTCCATTCACCCATCCCTGAAGACATCCATAATGAGATGCATAATTTAGAAGCAATGGAAGCCATATAACGACATGCAATGTCTAAATCATAACTTTCAGAGGAATTTTGGCAACTAATAATAGATCCTAGTCAAACCAAGGGCTACAAGAAGTAGTATTTTTAGGCATTATTTGTAACCACCCCTCCCACATTTACCCACTTTCATAGGCTTGCCAGGGTAAACATGAGTTGAAGGCTACAATTACATGACTCATTCTCCTAAGTACAATTAAGGAAATGGAATTCACAAACTAGAAACTTACTGACCTTCCTCAAGAGCTACAAGACACCTAGAAGCTAAGCTACCACTCCCACTGACCAAACCCTAAGCTGGAATGTTTTTTCAATAACCTAGCTCCCAATCGCATTCATTACAAGGCCTCCATGCAATTGAGGGCCTCCAACTGCATGCATAAGGCTATCGGGATGTGGTTATGACCTAGATTCCTCAGTATAGAGGGTGTGGTCCTGGATATGAGTCTAAATTCCAAGTCAACATCCATACCACTGCCAACAACTATATGAGACTTTCCAGAATGATAAATAACATCAGGACAAAACCATTCATACCAAACTTGATCAAAGACCTGACCTAGCCAGGCCTAGCCATGATAGTCATTTCGTCAAACATATGGTGAACATGTATTCTACAGGCCATGAATGCATATCTAAACATAGGTGTCTGATACTTATCCTAGAATTACCAAGAAAGTCTAATGCCCTCTCATAATATTTGCAATAACATTTTTTATATCATGCATTCATTGACCATTCATCACTAATCAAAAGATATCAAGAGCCATACCTAGAACTTGTTATGGAACCATGTTTGTAACCAACATATAACTTAAATAATAATTATGATAGAACAAGCATCAAAGCCACATAATAACAAGTACAAGTACTCATGAATCATGATAGGAAAAGATCTTGTATTAACATATGCAAAAGCTAACCAAGTTAGGGACTTCCACATATCACGGGACCATAGATTGGGCTGAACCAAATCTTTCTTTCAGTTAGTCACCCTAGTGCCATATTCTAAGCATGAATGTGGGACTCAAGAAAAAAACAGTCAGGGCTTCCTAGAGATTAAATCACCTCCACCCTCATGCTCCCATGATCCTATCAAAATTGGTCAAGGAATCACATAGGCAAACCAATACATGTTGAAAATGTGCAACAAAAAATGTTAAATTTAGAATGTGCTAAAAATAGACCTGCTAAAAATAGCATGTCTAAAAATAGCAATTTGGCTAGTGAGGTCATTGGCCACATTGGGTGAGAGGTGAAACTACTAAAAATAGAAAGTTCTAAAAATAACATTTCTGGTCCCTTCCTATTTATAACAGTCCCTAGTCTATCTATAGGAAGTAAGATTAATCTTGGTCTTAACAGCAGTTGGAAATATTAATTAATTAATTCAGTTGAGTTAATTAGTTAAGGAAATTTGAATTTGAAGTTTTGTGAGCATGCACATGAGTTGTCCCACTGATTGAGGAATTTATCCTTAATTTCCTCCACTGATTGAGGGAATAAGTAAGAGTTCTATAATGAGAGAACCAGTTGACTTAGTTCTAACTAGTCAAGTCCAGTTAGATTATTTTAACAAGTTGTTAAA
>APFE030171074.1:130393-270149 GCA_000404065.3 Pinus taeda
GAGTTAATTAGTTAAGGAAATTCGAATTTGAAGTCTTTGTGAGCATGCACATGAGTTGTCCCATTGATTGAGAAATTTATCCTTAATTTCCTCCACCGATTGAGGGAATAAGTATGAGTTCTATAATGAGAGAATCAATTGACTTAGTTCTAACTAGTCAAGTCCAGTTAGATTATTTTAACAAGTTGTTAAAATAATAAAGTATAGTTTGTTAATGCTTGCATGCATGTGACAACTATTATTTTAGATAACTGAGGATTCACTCATGGATAACTGTTGCATGTCAGTTCTGTCAGAGACCTAGTTGAGATCAGATGTGGGACAATGTACTATCAAATGCTAGGATATTTCTAGTAAGTATTCCTTGCATGAGGAAGGAATCTATTTTCTTCTATGACTATGTAGGTGGACCTGAGGTGACAGAAGGTATGATTAGGCCAATTTTTAGCCTATATAATGAGGCCTAGGTAGTCCATGATTTTCATCTTCTGATTGAAGATCATTAGGATCTTTTGATTATAGAGAGAGCATGATAGCTATTGAGTTGATTCTTTTTGTATGTTGTTGAGGATTTCCACTTGGTTGATAATAAATGGTTGGGGTTTTATGTTGGTGCTTTCCCCTGGATATATCTTGTGTTATGTGTGATTATTTCTCTTGATCAGTTATGCATGTTTCTACTTGACGTTGCTCATGAATTCGATTATGCTTCTGCTTAATGTTTTGTAGAAGTAGAACAAGTATTATGCTTTAGGACATTGCATATATTGGTTTGTTCTACAGGTGAAATTTCTACATGGTATCAGAGCTGGCTGATTTGTAGAAAAATTCTACATGGTATTAGAGCTCGCTGATGTGTAGAAAATTTTTACAAAATTCTACATGGTATCGAAGCACAGGTGATCAAGCAAGAACAATATACTAGCAGGAGAAATTCGAAGATTTATATCAGAATAGCAGTGATCAGAGGAAGCTGGAACTGAAGGACAAACTTCGAAAGATCAAGTGTGAAAGGGATGAGATGATCTCTATGTATTTGACCAAGCTCATCACATGCAGGGATGAGCTTGCAAGTGTAGGGGTCATGACATCGGATGAGGATATGGTGAGTTTAGCACTCCTTGGCCTTCTTAAGAGCTGGCATAGCTACTAGGACTCGGTGAATGGAAGAGAGAAACTGCCAAATTGGGAACGACTATGGTCAGATTTGATGCAGGAGAAGATCAAACGGAGCACCAAAGACAGTTCTTCATCCATGCATGATGAGGAGAACTGTGCCTTAGTGAGTAAGGCGAAGAAGGGGAAGGAAAAGGTTTCTCTTTCCGAATACAGTTCTTCCAATGATGGGAAGAAGTTTGACAAATCGAAAGAGTGATGCTTTTGTTGTCATGAGGTGGGCCATTATGCTACAAATTGTCCACAGAGAAAATCCAAGAAGGGATCCGAGGAAGGATCTGAAGGTGAGGCACTTGCTTCACAGTTTGAGTTGGATTTCACACTCTTCACATGCATGGTTTCATCCATGGTGGGAAGTGGTTGGTTTCTTGATAGTGGAGCTTCTTTCCACATGACCGGCGACAAGAGTTTGTTCAGTACTTTGGAGGAGAAAGATCTCCAGATACTCATAACGATGGGTAATGATGAGAAGTATAGTGTCTCAGGTGTAGGCACGATTATTTTTCAGAGGGAGCATGGATCTTGCCTTACCTTGACCGATGTCAAGTATGTACCAAGACTAAAGAGAAACTTGGTGTTGATCGTGATGCTCGAAGACAGAGGCTATGTTGTAGTCTTCAGTATGGGAAAGGTTTTCCTTAGACACATCATCACTAGACAGGTGAAACAGATTGGTTCATGGATCAAGTACTTGTATGCTCTTGAGGTTCAAGATGCATGCAAAGCCTTGAGCAGCAAAGAAACTAATGGAGACTTGGTGGTTGAGAGGAAGGGTATATTACCTCTCAACATGTAGTGCCAGAAGAAGTCTCAGACGATTCTGGAGGAGCCACGATTGGTGCAACAACTTCAGGACGTTGTGGAATAGCCACAACAGGGGAAGCTGAGAAGAGATCGAGTAGAGACATCTACTTATGTAGAGACCTCTAGTAGGGGGAAACTTTAAGCCAGGTGGGCAGAGGGATTGCATGTAGCCGTACCTCCAATTAGGAGGTGGGGTGATATGGATTGATCGTTCCAAAGAGGAGGGGCAGGATCCTTGAGGTACCCAACCTCTTGGATGAGACCTTGCTACAGGAACCCCAATGTGGAGTAGCAAGAACTGACTGATTGGGTAGAGACAGATGTGGATGGAGCAGCAGAGAGAGCGACAATGCAGGGAATCCCAGGACAACGCATAGCTAGTAGGCTACAATAATGCGAGAGGCACAAGTGTTTTTCACAGTGCTAGGTGGCACAGAGAGGTGTCCAATGGTGCGAGATGCATGGAGATGTTGCAGTAGCGCAGATGTCAGAGAGGGAGCACTTGTCAGCCACAGGTAGAGCTTCAACATCAGAGTATGTTCCTAGCCCAACATAGTGGTTAGTTGGGAGTGTTTTTGTTCCAAATGTTGTTGGAGCAAGTGGACCGGGTAGATGTGTTGCATGCAGAACATTCCAGAGTTACAGGATCGAGTTCGAGAGAAAGCATTTCTTGTTGAGAGGGAATGTTGAAAAATGCGCAACAAGAAATGTTAAATTTAGAATGTGCTAAAAATAGACATGCTAAAAATAGCATGTCCAAAAATAACAGTTTGGCCAGTGAGGTCATTGGCCACATTGGGTGAGAGGTGAAACTGCTAAAAATAGAAAGTTCTAAAAATAGCATTTCTAGGTCCCTTCCTATTTATAGCAGTCCCTAGTCTATTTATAGGAAGTAAAATTAATCTTGATCTTAACAACGGTTGGAAATATTAATTAATTAATTCATTTGAGTTAATTAGTTAAGGAAATTCGAATTTGAAGTTTTTGTGAGCATGCACATGAGTTGTCCCACTGATTGAGGAATTTATCCTTAATTTCCTCCACTGATTGAGGGAATACGTATGAGTTCTATAATGAGAGAATCAGTTGACTTAGTTCTAACCAGTCAAGTCCAGTTAAATTATTTTAACAACTTGTTAAAATAATAAAATATAATTTGTTAATGCTTGCATGCATGTGACAACTATTATTTTAGATAACTGAGGGTTCACTCATGGATAACTGTTGCATGTCAGTTCTGTCAGAAACCTAGTTGAGATCAGGATATTTCTAGTAAGTATTCCTTGCATAAGGAAGAAATCTATTTTCTTCTATGACTACGTAGGTGGACCTGAGGTGACGGCAGGTATGATTAGGCCAATTTTCAGCCTATATAATGAGGCCTAGGTAGTCCATGATTTTCATCTTCTAATTGAAAATCATTGGGATCTTTTGATTACAGAGAGAGCAGGATAACTATTGAGTTGATTCTTTTTGTATGTTGTTGACTATCTCCACTTGATTGATAATACACGGTTGAGGTTTTATGTTGGTGTTTTCCCCTGGATATATCTTGTGTTATGTGTGATTATTTCTCTTGATCAGTTATGCATGTTTCTACTTGATGTTGCTCATGAATTTGATTATGCTTCATCTTAATGTTTTGTAGAAGTAGAACAAGTATTATGCTTTAGGACATTGCATATATCGGTTTGTTCTATAGGTGAAATTTCTACAATACATAAACAACTAGGGCTTCCAGGAGATTAAACCACCTCAACCTTTAGGCTACTGTGATCCCACCAAAATCGGTCAAGTGATCACTAATCCCAAAACAAGCTTGGATGCCTCAGAATTTATTCACTAATATCTTGAGGAATTTTCCTATATCCACCCACTTGTCAAGAGATTCCTGGAGATTAAACCACCTCCACCCCCACCCCTTGGGAATTTTCTTGAGACCACCTCACCCGGTTCCAAAACCATCCTGGAATCCAAATCTTAACCAATTGAAAGAACCCCATCACACCATGGCCATTCGGAAATTGCAAGGCAAGGTTGAAACCACTGTAACACCTAGGAAAATCCATGCCATTGACAACAAGAGAACCAAATACACGCATGCATGTACCATGAATTCACAAACTAGCTAGGAAATCACACATGCAAGCTATGATAAATTGGATAAAAGCTTGCATAAAGACTATCTCTTTTGCTATAATGATAAATGGTTCACTCGTAGATTATTTCTAAATCTCCATAGGACTAGGACAAGGTTACACTTTGTCTCATCTATTGTTCCTCATCATTATAGATGTCATGTCCAGAAAACTTACTTGTGCTCATGATCACGGTCTCATATCTAGATGCAGAATCATTGATAGGGTCCCCCTCTCCCATTTAATGTATGTGGACAACGTGCTCAGAATTGGAAAATCAAACCCTTAAAAAAACCCATGTTATCTTCAACACCCTCTCTGATTTTAGACTCGCCTCAGGTCTTCTCATGAACCAATTAAAATCTAATCTAATCTCCAGTGAGGCTAATGCAGACGGGATCAGGGAGATTTCCAATATCTTCTGGGTAAAATTCACTCACTTGGACAATTGTTTCACTTGGGATTTTCCCTTAAACCAAATGGATACAAAAACAAGGACTGGGACTGGCTTCTTGACAAAATTGGTAAGTGACTAAAACAATGATCTCATCGTTGGATCTCTTTGGTAGGGCATCTTATTCTTGTCAAGTATGTTCTACACAACATTCCCATCTACTGGATGCACATTTTCAGACTTCCCAAAGGAGTTGTCTGTAATCTCAATGCCATTATCTCAAGTTTCATATGGGCTGGCACAGAACTGAAACACAAATATTGTTGAAGAATGTAACTAGGTTTGGTCATCATAATTGTATTTAAGTCATAATGAAATGTATTATCAAAAGAAAGAAAAATGAATTATTATTATTATTACTATTATTATTATGACTTATTAAAGCATAGGTTTCATGTGTGGGCCATCATGTTTTAGGACAAAGTCCCCATTGAGGACTTCTAGGTTTTATATTAAGTCATTAGAGTCATTGTACATTTAAAGAGACCCTTTTTGGATTGTTGAGTCATGTAAAAAGAATTATTATTGAGTAAAATATGTAAATTTTCACCTCCACACCAAGTCAAACCTTACCTAATCAAGTCAGCCTACATGAGGGTAAATCAAACTCCAAAAAAGGGTATATATAGAGTGCAACTCGATTCATTTGGAGGGGAAAATCTCACAAGTTCAATATACAAGCAGAATAACCAGAAAAAATGTGAAATTCCTAGAGAAGAATAAGTATTGTTGGAAGGTCAAATTTTTGGGTCATCTCTCTTTCACGTGTGAATTTGTTGGGTTACTTCTGGAAACTCGAAGTACTGCATCAAGATCGAACTTCTTTTGTTGTTGGGTAGAAGTTTTATTGTTGGGGAGGTCAAAATTATGTTGCTGCAAGATCAAAGTGTTAGGTCAAAGTTGTTGCTAGAAGGTCATCATCTGCAAAAGTAAGGAATGGCTAACTTGGTGATTGGAGGAAGTTTGTGTTTAGGTCAAGGAGTCTTGGATCATTTGTAAAACTAATAAAGGAAGAGTTGTTGACTAGGTTTTCCCCTAGATAGGGGTTTTTCTCTGGCGATCCGCCTATATCTAGTGCCTTTGATCTTTGTGTTTTGATTTTGGTAATTTCTTGATGAACTAAGTTAAAAGAACATAAGAAAGTTAATAAGAACATAAGAATATCACAAGTAATTATCAACATAAAGAAAATATTTCTTCCTTTCTAATTTTCCAACATGGTTTCAAAGCTAAGGTGAAGAAGAAGGAAAAAGGCAGCCTGAAGATCTATTGAAAGGAGAAGTTTTAAGAAGTTTGAATAAGGGTAATCAAAGAAAAGGATCATATAAGAATTCAAGCCTACTATCTTCAAGAACAATGTCTAACTCAATGAAGGGAGAAAACAAATTAAAAGGAGCATTCAGTTATAGGGCATGGAAAAAGAAGATAGATCTCATCCTCGAGAAGAATAAAGTATTGGATTTAGTCAGAGTAAAGAAGCCTACAAATGAGTCAAGTGATGCAGAAAGTGAATTATTAAGAGAAATAGAGATATTGGCCATGACCCTAATGGTGGATGGAATAAATGATAACCTCATCTCATATATATCCAACATAGATTCTGCTCAAGATATGTATGAGGCCTTATCCAAATTATTCACAATCAAGAATCTTGGTTAAATTGCAAGTCTTAAGAATGAACTAAGAACTATAAATATGTCAAAGGAAGACATTGTGGCATCCTTATTTGTAAGAATAGTTAGAATCAGAGATGAACTCTAGGCAATAGTTGAGATATTACTTGAAAAGGAGCTTGTAATCACTACACTTCTAGAATTACCAAAATCTTGGAGTGCCTTTTCATCAGGTCTCAACAGTTGGAAGGAACATTCGAACAATTATGGAATGCATGTAGTCAAGAAGAAGTCAAGATTTCATTAGTAAGAAACAAAGAGAATGAAGAAGAGAAAATTTCAACTGTCTATTCCGCTCATCACAAGAACAAAGGAACCTTCAAAAAATATAAAGGGCTTAGAAGGAAGATAGACCTATCCAAGGTTCAATGCTACAAATTTCATAAGATGGGTCACTATAGAAGCAATTATCTTCAGAATCCGAGAAATAAGAAGAGAGAAAGGGAACATGAAAATGTTGTTGTTGAAGGACCACCAAAGAAGAACAAGTCAGAAGAATCCAAAGTCAAAGACTTATTTTATAAGGGCTCTTAGGGACTCTATCCCCTATATATCCTTCTACTCTAAAGTTTTGAAATGTTTTTTTTTGTACTTTGATTTTTAGTACTTATAGGTTTAACATGCTTTGGAAAAACATTTTTGAATTGTTTGTTAAAGTTGTAGGTATCCCTCAAGATTGGATTAAGAGGGAGCCCTCACCATTTTTCCAAAGATAAGTATCTTACTTTTTGTATTATCTTTTTGGTTTTCCTTTTCCTATCTAAATGTGTTTGTATTAGATGTTAATAACATTTCTTTTCATATTTTCCTTGTCTAAGAAAATCTTGATGACATGCTTAAGAGTTATGGAGAAGAACTCACAAGACAAAGCATGATAGAAGTTCTATTGGAATTGATGTCCTATAAGGTTTTTCAAGAAAACAACTTAAAGGTATGTTTTAGACCATAATTCTTGTTCTCTTCGTGATAAAGGTATATTCATTCATTCTAATAAATCTGCTTTACATTACTAACAAGTGTTATGTCTACGACTTTTGAATCGTAAAGATTCTTATTTGGGAGATTAATCATTAGATTGAATTTACCCCCATTAAAATCATCATATTTGTGGAACCATAAAAGGTTCTTTGTAAAACCCTAACCTAAGGGAATGTCAATGTGAAAAACCCTAGTCTACTTACTGATGAAATCTAGAAAACACTATTATTTTGATGTTTGGGGTTTTGTTAGTAATGCCATGTTTTGAGTCTTAGTATTGTTATGGAAACCCTATTCCTTTAGGGTTGTGTATTCCTATAACTTGAGGTTTTGGTAAACTAGGGTTTATGAACAAAACCCTTATATATCAAGAGTAAGCTCCTAGGAATAAAACCCTAGGTGTATGTTTGTCTGTCTGATCAAAACCCCTGCCTAATCAAGTTCATTATATGTCTGACTTTAAATGTATTTATATTTGTGTCTTGGGTTTGTCCAATATATGTTATGATATGCTTGTGCATGATCATCCTATATAGATATATGTGCTAACCTAATTGTTGATTCTCATAGTATGTAAATTATAGGGTTTGTAACTAAATCCTAGTAGAAGTTTGACATTCTAGGATATGGTAATATTGTTTCCATTATGATAAAATCTAGGGTTTACAACAAACTCTAGTAGAAGTTGGTCATTTAGATGAAACCTTAGATTGTGTTGTGATTGGTTTTGATTGTTGACATATAGGCTTAATGTGTCTAAGATATGAATTCTAAAATTGTTAGATGCATTGTAAGTGTTCTTGTTTGAATTGCTTCTAGAGTTTGCAATATATTATAGTAGAGTATGTCATATCTCTGGAAGAAATATTGAGGCCCTAGATATAATGAGACTGGTAACTTGATTGAGTTACTGATGTGATCTAGGGTTTATAACCTAACCCGAAATTGAAGTTTAAAGTATGTGTCTCTCGCTGATTATGAACCTAACTAAATTCAGGTATTTGATGTATAAAGTCTGATGCTTCCATTATGATTTTGATATGGTTATCTTCATAAATATGTATTTGGTTGTATTTGTTGTCTAAGTTGTGCAAGTGCATAATCTTCAAGATGATGGTGGTGTTCATTAGTAAAATTTGTTGAGATTGCAACAAGATGATGGAGCTTAGTGAAAAGAGTCGCCTTCACTAAGTGGGCCTGCAGGCTATTTTTGGCGCAAGTCTATTTTTAGACTATGTCTATTTTTAGACATATGGATCATGTCTATGGATTGCAGGTTGCTGTTTATGGATGATTGATCAAGTTGGAAAAAATAGATGGACTTCTATTTTTAGACCACAGCGGAGTGACACCACAGTGGAGTGACTGCTCAGTCTAAATATAGAACAGTCAAATATTATTAGCTCATAATAATATTTAGACTATAAACTTTGTCTTATTCTCTTTGAGCACTTCAGGATGAGCTACGGATGTGGTACATGCAGATCCCAGAAGGAAATACGTGGTTACCTATGGGATGACTAATATTTGCATGCAGGACTTCAGTTAGAACTCAAGTGAGTTGAGTTTAGTGGACTGGAGGTGCAGTTGATGGAGTTGTGTTCAGTTTAGCTTTGTTAAACTGGTTGTATTTAGTCTAACTGGCAAATAGACTAGAGATGAGTTGGGTGAATTAGTTATTAATTAATTCACAAGTTATTAACTCATAATACAACTAATGAATACATCAGTTAACTCAGTTGCATGTCAGTGCATGTTCAGTTCAGCAGGGACAGGTGTTAGAGAATCAGATTGCTATCAGTTGTGACTATAGTTGTGCATCAGATCTTGCACAATCAAGGGATTGAGTATGCCAATGAGTTTGCTCACGTATTTTCCCACATTGTAGCTTGTGCTCACGTGATTTAGCCAAGCAAAGACGTGGTTGCCTTGGAATTATCATCAGTTCTTGAGCAGGTATTGAGCAGCGGAGGCAGGCAAGCAGCGAAGGAGATTTGAGCCAGTGATTGATTCAGATCTGAGCTGTATTGTGTGTAACAGAGGTGGAGATACTTGTGAGAAGTATTATGCTGTGTAATGTTACATGACTCAATCATTAATATACAGATAGTTGGGGTTTTTAGCGAGATGCTTTCCCCGGGATACATACTGTGTTAATGTGTGAATGCTCTTGATGTTTTATTGTTATTGATGCTGCTATATTGATGATCAACGTAGAGGAGCTTATGTATTGTGTATGTTTTCCTCAATAGTACATGATCAGGATAATCTCTGTTGAATATGTGTTAAATTATTCAAAATTTCTACATACTGTGGGTGACAACCACGGCTTGCAATTAATCCCCATCTGGATATTCATCTTCATTAATAACCAAAATATCTTTCTTTATTTTATTTAATATGTGTCCTTCATCGCCCATAACGAAGCGTACTTTGCTCCCTCTGGAAGTTCTGGCATGGCCGAAGGGAATTGGCTTGGCCAGCTCCCATGCCACTAGCACGATCAACAACAAGAGCCATGCATAGTGAAACGTTTTTCCCTACTACTGTGCCTCGTGACAGTTCGCAAGGAACTCGCCACATAAATAGTTCACCCAGTTGAACTAGACTCCTTCTGCATATTGGGCTGCTAGTGCAATCACAGGCACGTGCATCTCATTTGTGCGGCACTTTCGCATCACTTTCCCCACTAGTATTTGCATCGTGACCTTGACTGCAGGATTGTTAATGTTGGAGATGGCATATCCTCGCTTCTTCTTCTCCATCTTGAATTTCTTCTCCATTGCTTCCGCAAGGGCCAACTCGCCACCCTTTCCTTCTGAAATATTGGCTGGATCCTCCCTTGAGTAAGGCAACCGTGTGATTTGATGAATCAAGTGGTATGTGATGGGAATGGGCTCCTCCAGCCACAAACACCCATCATGCACCAAGCAGAGCAGTTGCATGATGATGAAAACAGTCATTGGGGCATGGTGGTAATGCAGCACCCAGAGAAAGTTTAGCAACCTGACTTTCTCTACACCCTTGAGTCATTTGCGTAGCTCCAATTCGATCATTCCATCTGTCACGTCAATCTATTAGCACATTAGATGCTCAGTCACTAAATGCGAGAATTTCTCATGATCCGCAATGTCCCAATCTTCAAAATTTAGGACAGGAACTCACCCAAAGTGCGGCCCCTTAAAAACAATATCATCTGGGAGTGATGGGGTTTGTAGAGAGCTCTTTCTCTCATCTATGTCCTTCAGCACTTTGGCTTTGCCCTTGGACAAAGGAACATATTCTGGTAGCCTAGTAATAGGTTCCGCATCCTAGGTTACAACTTCCATTTCTTCATCCTCTTCTCCACCAGGATTTTTTTAGACTCTTCCTCATCGGCCTCCAGATTAATGGCCTTCCCATTTTCCTGCAAGGTGAGCTTGGTCTTCTATGAGTTTCTTGGTGAGATTTAGGGACCTAAACTATTATTCAGGAGCTCTTTGGTCCTTCTACTACCGCAATTTCCTACGCGGCTTCTTCAGCTATCACTACTCCTATGTCCATGGCTTCTGTGGGCGTTGATATATTGCTATTCCACAATTCTTGCGGTGTCTCTAGTAGTTGCTCAAATAATGAATTCGCTTTTAGAGTCTTGAATAGGTCATGATTCATCTATACTTGATTGTGCAATAACTCAATTCTCAAAATGCCAAGTGTTTTCTGCTAGACAACCACTAGTAATTTATAGGGCCTTTTGAATTCAAATTTGACCGTTACCCTCACATTTAGTCCATTAATGCTAGATTGGCGGCATATTCTCAAGAATCTAGCCCATAAATATCGTCTTAAATGCCTGTCACCCACTCCATTTGGCCTCAAACCGACCATAAAATCATGAATAATGACTTTAATGGTGACTTTCCAGTGAACTTGCATGCGAGCACAAAGTCTTTGTACTGTCACAAACCCTGTGACACTCTGCTGCTTTGCGCAATCCTGAAATTGCACAGCTCTCCAAACTAGGCAGTGTAGTTTATAGTCCCATGCCTCCTTTTAGCTGCTTGACGTGCTGAGATTGTGCTTCTATCGACTAGTCAAATGGTCAGGCCACCTGTGTATGGCTTCAATCGATTGTCATTCACCTTTCCTAGGAAGGGATCTCCATTCAACGTAACCAACTGGATCGCGCCATCATTGGTAATCTTCTTAATAACATAGGGCCCCAACCAATGCATTTTGAATTTCCCATGAAATTTATCAAACTTACTATCATACAATAGCACCAAATCATTCACCTTAAAGGTGCGCATATTAATATGTCAGTCGTGCCATGCCTTTTCGCGCTATTTTTTGACCTGTTGATGAAATCTAGCCAAAAATCTCTCTTCTCCGAGCTCATCCAACTGCTCGAGCCTCTCTTCTAGGGCTCCCCGATCCGTCATACCAGTGAGCACTGATATGCATAAACTAGGCATGATGTATTCCATAAGCATCACTACCTCAACCCTGTATACCAGCTTCAAGGGTGTTTGTCCTGTTAACTTCTTGCATGTCGTCTGATAAGCCCACAATATTGCAGATATGCGTAGGTCCCAATCAGTTCGCTGAGAATTGCATACCTTGTTTAGCGCAGTCTCCAGTAATTTGTTGAACACCTCCACTATTCTATTAGCTTGTGGGTGATAAGGTGTGCTCTTTTGGTGATACACCTAAAATTCCTCTGTTAGTGTATTGATCATCTCATTCAGGAAGTGCATACCTCGATCGCTCATCAAGATCTTTGGAAATCCAAATCTCGTCAGTGCATGCTCAACTAGAAACTTTGTAGTAGTCGTGCCCATGCAATCCTTCATCAGTTGTGCTTCTGCCCAACGAGTCAAGTACTCGGTCGCAATGATAATGTACCTCATGCATGTCTTTCCTTGGGGTTGAATAGGTCCTACAAAATCTATTTCCCACCTTTCGGAAGGTCGCAATGTCATTTCTGTATTGAAAGGAATTGCATCCCTCTGCGATGGCCTACCTTTTCTTTGACATACACCACATGCCTTGCAATATGCTTTTGAATCTTGATCAAGGGTTGACCACCACAACCCTACATGTAGAAACTTCTTTGTGGTTGCTCTCCCTACATAATTTCCTCCTGTGTTACCCCCACAAGCATTTGCAAGGATGTTGCTTCTTTCAAACTCAAGTACATACCTTCACAGTATCTCATTAGACCCCATCTTCTATAGATACCCAACAATGAGAGAGAAATCTACCATGCACACCACTAATTCCTTCTTTTGTTGGATAAAGTATCCTTCCGATGCAGTTCCATCTGTTAGGAAGTGTATTCTATCCTCAAAATGTCCATACACGATGTGCATAGCAAAGAGTTACACGTCAGGTAATCCTTCTTCCAAATTAGTGGGTTCCTCCCCAGTCTCAATGCATGACAGGTAGTCAGGTCCCGCGTTCAATCGTCAAGGCTTTACAACAACTTTAAAATTGTATTCTTGGAATAATAAGAGCCATCTACAGATTCAGCCCCCAACATAGGCTTATTGACCAAGTACTTTAGCGTGGAGTGATCCGTATACATCTTAAAGTGACCTCCTAGCAAGTAGTGTAAATATTTCTGGAGCGTATACACCATAGCTAGCCCCTCGCATTCAGTAGTGGAATAGTTCTTATCTGCTTTGGATAATCTAAGGCTTGCGAACGTGATAGGCTAGTCCAAGCCTTCTCCAACATCTTGTGTTAGTACTGCCCCTAGTGCTATACATGACGCATCAACATGTACATGAAATTCTTTCTTCCAAACCCACAAGACTTGAATCAGTGTGGTAACCATCTTTTCTTTCAATATATCTAGGATTTTCTTATAGTTATCATTCGAGTAGAACAAGACATCCTTTTTCCACAACTTTTCCATCAGCATGGTGATCTGGGCATAGCCTTTGATAAACTTTTTGTAATATCCCGTATGTCCCGAGGTAACGCACAACTGTTTCACACTCCGCGACACTTCCAAGTTTAGAATTACTGTGATCTTTGTGGGGTCTACCATTAGCCCTTATCTGCAAACCATATGCCCAAATAGGTTCCCAAAAGGAACGCAAAACAGACACTTCTTGAGGTTGAGCGTGATTTGGTATCTTCAACAGGTATCGAACATCAAGCGCAAGCTCGCTACATGGTGCTTAACTAGTCTAAATATATTTTAGTCATCAAAATAGACCTCCAGGAATTTATAAATGAACTCCTTGAATTCCATGACAACCATGCATGAAAAGACAGCCAGCGCATTCTTCAATCCAAACAGCCTTATAGTGTATTGAAAACAACCCCACTTAGTCACAAATGTTGTTTTCTCCTATCCTCCAGCACAATTTTGATTTGGTGGTACCTAGAGAACCCATCAATGAAGGAGTATGGTTCTTTGCCACCTACATTGTCCAACACTTCTTCCGTGAACAGAGTTGGGAAAGGATCATGCACACAAGCATCATTTAGTTTTCTGAGATCCACACATATTCTTATTTCATACTTCTACTCCTTCTCTTGCACTACCATAGGGCTTACAGAAACGGATTATTCCATGGGCTCAATGATGCCTATTTCTAGCCATTTTTCTAGCTCTAAGTGTACCTTCTCCTTGTATTTCGGATTTAGGTGGTAGGGCTTTTGCTTAATTGGCTTCGCATCGGGCTTTAACATGATCTTCATCACTCCTAGGTCTCTGATTATTCCTTTCAAATCGGTAAACTTGGTAGGGAATAAATCTTGATATTCACGGAGTAATTCCATGACCTTATCCACCATCGCGTTGTCCCAGTAGTCTCCAATATTCTCGAACTTGGATTTTGCCTCCATACCAATGTTCACCTGTCTAGTTTTTACTGCCACAGTTATATCAAGGTTCTCAATCTATGGTCCCTAAACCTCACGGTGGCCTTCTATTTCTTGAATGTTAATCTTCTGTAGATCCTCACCTTCTTCTTCATTAGTTACATTATAACACTCCAACGCGTGACTCAGTTGAGTAGCCCATTCAAACTGCGTCAAGTCTAAAGGATCTTGCGATATCCAAAAGATGGTTGCTTTCACCTCTTGTAGCACTTCATGAATACCATAAAACCTATCCTAAAAACTAAATTTCATCATGAATGCCTCACGTAGGATATCCCATTCACCTATCCCATGGTGAAGCTCTATTTCTACATACCAATTCATTGGGATAACATTCAGGGTATGATAGAATAGGTAAACCCACTTAAGTTGTGGCTTTTCTCCATAAGCCTACATCCATTTGGCCAGATGCATGCTCAGATCATTCTGTCCATGATACTTGTATGTTAGCCACATCTTAGGCTTCCCAAATCATGTTCGCATCATTTTCCTACATTCGCGCCAATCATCAGAACTTCCCTTGTGCGTACCCCACCATATTGCGGGTGTAGTGCACAGTGCCTAGTCCAAGGCCTGGAAGCGTTACTTTTCTGGAACCTCCATTTCAAATGCATACAAAAAGATATCTACCTCATTTAGACCATCATAAATAGGCATATTTATTACCTCTGAAGATACACAGCGTAGAGATCGGGTCATCATGTTGCAATTCAGTCTAGTTGCCTCATGTAACCGATTCTGCCAACATTCTATTTCTTCGTCAGAGTCCGAAGTGTAGGAAATATCGAAATCCCATGTGATCTGTATATCTGTGGTGGGATTCACCCAGTCTTGGTCTCATGCCATTATCTTATATATGCAGTCCACATCATCATCACTCTCATAATGCAAATTGGTTCTGTGTAGCGCAATCCTTTAGCGGGATCTAGGGGTATTATTATGCGCAGTGGTTTCCTCTCAAAGATCATCATTTTCTTCTTCAGATTGATTACCCCATTCATATCAGTAGCCCAATCAATTCCCAAGAGCACAGGGTAGGGATTGCTGTCATCAACAATCTCTATTACTTCAAAATCTGCCAGCGCACTCACTCCCTCAATATCCATGGTCACTCCCTGCAACCGCCTCATGGGTATTATTTTCTGTTGATTCGCCATATGTGAGGAGCCTCATCATTGGGTAATTATATGGGCATTAACTCACCTCCTACCTTAGTCAAACCAAATATTTTCATAACTTATTGCATGCTTTTGATTATATTTTGTTTATGAGATGAGTTAGAGTTGGATATTTTGCTTTGTGGTCAAATGTGCATTTAATGCGGGATTAAAGGATAAAATCAAGGAATTTTGGCAAAGACCAAGGTCAAAACTCGAATGGGACAAGGGATAGGGATTATAGGAGGTAAATCCTCCTCATCTACTACCCCTCTATTCGAATATTGCTCCATCAACTCGGAGTGCAAACAACCAAATCATGAGGACTAGAAGGTATCTAAGCAAGTGAGAGACAAAGCACTAGTTTGTCTCGAGTTTGGGAGCCGAGCCTACCTAATTTTAAGGAAGTCATTGGAGACTTCATATGTATAAATAGAGAGTCCTAGGACCTTAGTAGGATTTGTATTTTCATTGTAAAACTCTACTCTATTTTCAAGTTGTAAGACTTGTGACAATTCTTTTGATGTAATATGTTGTTTTGGTAATAAGAATGAGTTTTGTTTTGAGCCAGCACTAAGTTAAATCAGAGGGTTGAAGCTCTTGGGTTAGGTCCCAACCCTAGGAGCCAAGTCTATTCTTTATTGTACATGTATGCTTAGTGTAGATTCATAGCTTAATTGTTAATTTTCTTATTACATGCATTTCCATTACAAGCAGTGTAGATTAGATTGGTTGTGTGATAGTTTGCTTTCATTTGTCATTTTTTTCAAGTAGCAAGTTAGCAAGGAGAAAAAGGATGAACACAAGGTTTTCAATAGGTGTCTCAGCCTCACTTCCTCACTCTAGGACCATGACTTGAGGAAGAGACCCTTCAACAACCCAAAAAACACAGATTTCTAGCTCTTTTATGAGCTTTGGATTTTTTTGTCTTTAATTCAGTATTTGGTTAATGTTGGAAGGCATATTTTATTGTCATATTTTTCCATCTCCATTTATGCAATAATATCTCACTCATGATTTCATTCCCTTCAGCAACTTTCTTCATGCATAATATAGGCAGTGGATTCATGCTTTTCTAGTTTATGAAAATGTATCTTGTTCCATAGTTTTTTTGGAAGACACACATGTTTTAAGTAGAGTAGGTGCTTTAGGAGGATACCAAGACTTCATAGCTAGCAGCCCCCTTCCACTTCATCCACCTTAGCCATCCCTTGTCTTCACCATCACCCTCACTAGTTTTCATCATTTTTCATTGAAATTCTCCTACACACATTGAGCGAATCTAGCCATCTCTTATCTTGGATATTGACTTATGAGTGCTCCTAGACTTTCTAACACTCCATTCCACCCATCACGCACCTATCCTAAGCTTCCCAACACCTCCAACGCCTCACAATTAGCTCTCATTTTTATCCTGTATGTTTCCTGTAACTCCTAGAGCATCATCCTATAGGTTTTCCTGAAATGGCCTGTTTTGAGGCCGAATTGATGGGAAACCTCTAGGAAATCACAAAAATCCTTCTAGGACCCCTCCATACCATCCAACCACTTCATAAATCTTCTAGCCATCCTCAAACACCTTCAATACACATTTCACATCCACAAGAACAATTAGTTTGCATACTTGATTTTGCCTAAAATGACCAAAAAAGTGAAGATAGAGTTAGTTTAGTTTATTTACTTACACATTAGTATTGTTTGATGCTTTTTACTTCTGCAGCTTAGATAGTAGCATTTGTTTATTGTTTATTTAGCATCTCTACTTAGCATAGCTTCTTAAATGGTTAATTAGGGTATGGTGTGGTTTAGCATTGCATGATGGCTTCCTCCATTACTGCAGTAGAGTAACTCTCTTAGAGTAGATTTCCTTTCTCGCATCAAAAAATCAAGCTTCTCTTGACTCTATAGAACCCTGGCTTGGAACCCCAGTGGTCTCTTGCTAGCTAAATAGTCACAACAGGCAGAACCATCACTTTTACTTGTGCATACAACACTGTCACATCAAAGTTTTTACGAACCCCGGGTTGATAAGTAAAGCTGGTAGCCTAGGAGTTGCAGCATCCTTGCTGCAATACTGGAACTCATCAATATGTGGTAGCTACATGCCTCTAAATTATGTTACAATGAGGCTCGAATACATATTTATTATTTATAAATAATGGAAAACCCTAAACATCCAAAAAACTAGCCCTAGGAGATTAAGCGCCAAAACTATGGGCCCATTTGGGTAAGTTGGTACATCAACTTCCAAAGGTCGTAACATGGGAATACGATCTGCGTTTGACATGCACGATACCTTGTTGGTAAGATATATCTTAGGACTACAACTTTAGAATAAAAACATCTACTAAAGCCTAATTTTTTCCTTATTTTCCCTAAAAAAGTTGTTTAGGGCCTCAAAATAGCTCTGGAAGTTCAGGACCTAAAAAACTGCCAAAAATAGTAAATTGTGCTACAATTAAGGAAACTGAGAAACTGAAAGAGACAGTGTTGGTGGTCCAAGTGGAATAGATAGGTGGCCACCATTATCCACCTGGATCATTGTTGATGATTTTGACTTTCTGATTCACCTGTGGGTATTAGGGAGTTGAGTTTTCATGGTGAAGGGCCAACTTTGCAATGAGCTCAAACATCATGTGATACGAAAATTCTTCCCATGGTATATAACTATAGCTTGTGGTACACCAAATATTGCAATGATGTGATTGAAGATAAATATGGTAGTTGTTTCACTAGTTTTATTATATGTAGCCATCACCTCGAGCCACTCGGTAAAATAGTCTACCACCACAATGATGAAGCCATGCCCCACGACTGAGTGAGGGTTACATGTCATAAATTCAATGCCTCATTTCTTAAAAGGTTCAATAGTGATAATAAGTTGTAAATAATCTAGTGGAACATGCATTTTACAATCATATATCTAACATGCATGACACTTTTAAACCGCGAGGATACAATCATGAAACAAAATAGGCAAAAAGTAGCCAGTAAGAAAAGGCGGCGTCATAACTATACATGTGTATGCCACATGCCCCAACATCAAATTCATTTAGATATTTCTCAGCCTCCTCATGAGTGAGGCAATGTCGAAAAATCATATCGATACCACGATGATAAAGGGTGTCGCCAAGTACAATATAGTTTCTAGCCTGATCTCGAATACATCATTTGTCAGAGTGAGAGGTATCAGTCCAGAAAGTATGGCTTTGGAGATATATGATGATGTCTCCATACCACAGGTTAGATAAATCTATCTGGAACAACATCTCGTTTGGAATACAATCATCAGATGTCATTTCATTTTCAAGAGTGGGCAGGTCACAGATTAGTTATGCAAAGACTAAGTATTTCTTGGATTTGGACTTGATGAACTCCAAATTGAACTCATGGAGGATGAAAATCAATTAGGAATACTTGCGCCCAAATAATTGTCGTGAAAATATGTAAGTCACGGGGTTGCAATTAGAAACAACCATAGCCTTGCAAAGCAGGATATAGTGGTGAAACCTTTGGATAGATTGGATATCCGCCAAAGCTAACTTTTCAACGTGAGTATATTTTATCTTGGTATCATTTAAGTTCCAACTCAAAAAATAAATGGGATGTTCATCCCCTACATTTTCCTCTTGGACCAATACCATAGCATGGTAGTAACTATAGTGGTGAGGTATAGGAAGTAATATCATTGATAATATTGGGGATACAATAATTATGCCCAAACCATATCATATTTCAAAACATCAAACACCTTTTGGATAGTGTCTTCCTAATGAAAGAGAACCCCTTTATTCAATAATCAAATAAATCCTTTAGTTAATTCAGCATAATTTGGAACAAATATCCATAGAAAGTTAGCCTTCCCTTGGAGTGAGTGTAGCTAAAGAAGAGAGGATGGAGCAACAATATCTAGAACTGCCTAGACTTCCAGTGGATCTATAAAAATTCCTGCTTAAGCACAACAAAGCTGAGAAGTCAACCGGATTTCACATAATGCCTGCACTTGTGCATATTGAGCATGAGGTTATAGTGTCGATAACATAGAAATATAGCCCTAAGAAGCATGGGATGATCCATACGATGTTTCCAATGTGTGGGTAGTTCATCCAAATATGGATATACAATCTGTCTAATGTCATGGAAGGAATAATTCATTGCCCTCAAGCTGAAAGGGATATTTTGATATAAAAATGTGCCCCATGGACAAATAGATCTAGTTTTATGTTGGTCTGATGGGAAAATAGTGATTTGGTTGTAGCCAAAAAAACCATCCATAAATTAAAATATTTCACTTCTAGCACAATCATCAACAATCTAGTCAATAAATATGGTAGTATAATTGTCCTTAGGATAAGCACGACTGATGTCCTAGTAATCAACACACACACGTGTTGTCCCTTATTTCTTCATGACAGGAGCAATGTTCAACCACCAATCAGTTAGAGGTATAGGGTAGATGGAATCAGAAAGAAGATTGTTTTTCAACCTCATCTTTAATAGCAGCATCCTTCTTAGGATTGACTAGACATAGACATTGTGGAACTGGCTTAGCATCGGGATATGTTTTGATTTCATGTACAACAATGTTTTGATCTATACCTGGCATCTCTTCATATGACCACATGAAAACGTCTCGAAATTCCTTGAAAAGGGCTTTATAGTTATTGATCTCATTGAGAGAGACCGATTCACCAATATGTAAATTCTCACGATTTTTGGGGTTGATCAAAATATCAAAGGGGATAGTCTCTTCAATATTCAAAAAATTCTTCATAGAATCGATATCATAGATAAATGAAAATTCATAGATATCTCAACAAAATGGGGTGAATAGCACGTGAATAGATATCACTAAGATTATCCTCGAAGGAATATGGCAAGGAGGAACAATGATGATTCTCATCCCACAACACACCATCTAGCATCATGACCTCCATGATGCTTTCATCAGTAGAGAAGGTACTGACAAAAGGATTAGAATACGTACCATAATCTAAGGAATGATCAACCCAATTGATTGACGAACAAAAATCAAGTGTGTTGAACAAGCTGAATAGATGGCTTCATATTCAAGTTGAATAGGACTGAGTGGCATCGGTCACCAAAGGTATCAATAGTATATCCATTCAGTACTATCCAAGGATCAGATTGAGTATTAAAATAATATATCATGTTGACTTAGGAAACTGGATTTACATTATTGGCAAGGGGAAAGGAAGAGGAGGAGGAAAGGAAAATTTTCCCATAAGGGAAGAATCCTTAAGCAATCCCACCCCGACATGCTGATATGGATGTGGGGTTTCTCCCATGATAGGGATGCTTTTAGTAACTTGAGAATTATTGGAAAAGAAGGTGATTTGATCAATCACCACTATGCCCCCCTAGTTAGGGAAAGCTATCATTCTGAAACAAGTTGAAATGATAGCAACCATAGCATAAACCATAAGGCTTGAATCCTCTTCCGTCAAAGGCCTTTAGATTAATCGATGACTAATCGAGTTGAGGAGAACTAATGTCTGACTAGTAAGAAATGAAATGATGCATATGGAATATCCTTCGTCCACAATGGTTCAATGGATGGCATTACTTCAAATAACAACCTGAATCATGAAATCTAATTGCACTAGAAATTTGGGCATATGATTCTCATGATTAAATACTACAAGGTTAGAGCTTGAAGGATCAACAACTCCAATTGTGGAAAGTAGAGGCCTCTTCTCAGCGGAACACTTTTATAACACCTCGAGAGTTGAAATAGTGTAAGGATATTGAGCGAGATCCTTAACTATGTTATAATTTTGTGTAGCTCTCGCACGAGGATTGAACTCGGATTTATGAATAACGCCCTTTGGAGGTTTAATTGTCAATTAAGTAGAAATCATATTTGGAGCAGGATCCAAAAAAAATTGAGGTAGAACTAGAAGTTTGATCAGTATCCTAAACAATCCATTGATTCAAATTAATTTAGTCCTTATTTCACATTTCCACCATAACATAATTTTTTGACTTGGTGGAGGAAAGCATCATCATCGAGGAAGAGCAAGCAGGATCTCGAGAAAGCATGTTAGTCTCCTGATTAGGAAATGGATCTGCCAACACAACAAGTGTGGCATATGATTTAGGGAATTGATTTACTTCCACTTGATGTGGATAGTCATGAGTGAAATTATCCTCATTACAGATTAAGAAGGGATAACGAGGTTTGTGTTTTTCTTCATAATATTGGTTATTTTGTTTGTCCTATGGAGGATTATATTTCTTCTTTATTATTTATTCTTTCTTCCTTTTCCTTTCTTATTACTTCCTTGTTATTAAGATTTTCCTTTCATTGATTGGATGAAATTGATCTTCAAAGTAGAAGCCGTAAAAGTAGTGGAAGATGGGTTTTGGGAAGCCACAGTAGTATTTGGACAAAATGGTTTGTTCACTGACTCTTGGCTAGTAGAACCAATCACACCATTGGTGGAATGTGATTCTTTAGTGGGAGGTTATGGAATAGTATTTTAAGGCTGTGGAGATTTAGGTATTTTGTCATAGAGTGTTCTATATTGGGTATAAATAAGATAAATATATTGGGAACGAAAAATTACTTGCTCTTCAGTCACAACTCTTTCCTTAGTGACATCTTTTGTTATGGATGGTAGCAGAGACTTAATAAACCATTCAGTTAAAAATTGGTCACGAACGAAGCTTTTGACTAAACAAGGGAAACATTGCCACTCGTGAATATGATCAGAGATATGAGTGGAATTATATTGTTTGAAGGAATTCAAAATTTTAGTTTCAGTTTCATAGTGAATGGGAAACTAAAAATGAGTTAAGAACGGCGTCGCTAAGGTACTAAAATTTTCGAGCGAAGCTCATGGAAATTAAATATACAACTTTTATGTTATACAAGTAAGTGTCAGCTATAAAATATGTAATCAAATAGAGTTATAATTTAAAGAGTTTGAAGAACAACATAAATGATACATCATGATGTGTGTAAATGAGTCTTCTCTAGGATTTCCATTGAACTTTGGGATATCACTTGGCAATTTTGTAGGAACAGCCAGCCACCAGGGAGAGTGACTATAACATCCCTGGTCAAAAATCCATTTAAAAGAATATAAGGCCAAGTTCATGGGACATGTATTCCAAGTTGAATCTTGGGAAAAACATCCTAGTGGGTGTTCATTTTGGATTATTATGGCTAAAGAAATTGGTAAACACAATGGAAAAGGAATTTGAAAGGGAAACATGCATTAATTGGCATTTTATTTATGAAAATAAAGGAAATTGGGAGAGAAGGAAGGTGAAAGGTCATAGGTTGCATGTGAGGAGAAAATCGAAGGAAAATAATGCAAAATGAAGAAAATAAAGGCCTTAATGATAATAAGGCTTTTGAGGATCAATTCAAGGCTTTTTCTTGCCTTTTGGCCAAAGTAGTCCTTTGAAATCTTTGGATTGGAGCTCTCTTCTATTCTCTCTCTCTCATACTCTTGGACACTTAGAGTTTTCTTTGAGCACTCTTGAAAGAGTGTGATGTATTTGGGATTTGGACGAAGAAAGCAGAGGGAGAGTAGGAAACCATAAGAGGAAATTGGCAACAGTATCTACAATAGTTTTTCTTGCAGCTACTGAGTTGGGTTAATGATTTCATTTCTAGTTTTTGCACGCATGGAACATACATGTGGTTTCTTGGTTATGATATGTCATTGGCATGGAGGATTTCCTAGATTAATGGTGGTTCTTCCTAGCCTTTCCATTTCCTGGATATCCATGGTGTTGTGGGTTTCTTCCCTTTTGTTTTCTGGTTGGTTCTCATGTTCCTTATGGGTGTGGGTTGAGTTACTAGTTCCAGGAGCATGGCTTGACAAACTCTTTAGAAGACCTATAAGAGCTTGGGTTGAGTTACTAGTCCTGGAAGCCTTGGTTGGAAAAATGATCTAAAGCCCTTGATGGGTTGATTTACTAGTCTTGGAATCCCTGGTTGGATAAACGCTCCAAATGTCGGTAGCAGTTGTGGGTTGAGTTACTAGTATTGGAAACCTTGGTTGGAAAAAATGCTCTAGAGTCTTAGACGACTTGGGTAGAGACCGATCTGGTGATGGTTAGTGATCTCAGACCATGAGGTGGAATCATTAGTTTAGGGTTGAGGTGCTTTGTCTTCTATAAGTCCTATTTTTGTTTTGTTTCATTTTCTTCATCAGATTCCACATTCATGCTTAGAATATGGCGCAAGGGTGATTGGTTGAAAGAGAGATTTGGTTCAGCCCAATTTATATTCGGGTGGTACATGGATGTCTCTGACTTGGTTGGCTTTTGCACATGTTAATAAGAGATCTTTTCCTCTTTTGTTCTATGTGGAAATGTACTTTTTATTACATGGATTTAATGGTTGTTCTATCATTGTTATTTTGTTGGTTATATGTTGGTTGTAAGCATGGTTTTATGACAAGAACTTAGTCATGTCTCTTATCATGTTTTGATTAATGAATGAATGAATGATGAATGTATGACCTAATAGATTTTATTGTAGCTATTATGAGAAGGAACTAGACCTTCTTGGTGATTTGTAGATAAGTATCATACCCCTATGTTCATATGTGTATTTATGACCTGTAGATTTCATGTTCATGATATGTTTGATGGAATGATTGTCATGGTTAGGCCTTATTAGGTCAAGTTATTTTCTAATATTTGAATGGAAGGCTTTGTCCCTATGTCATGCATGTTTTTTGAAAGTTTCATTAAGTTCTGGGAAAAATTCTAGATCCTAGCATGAAAAAGTGGGTTAAATCATGTGGTCATAGGCAGAGAACTAGGTCAAACATAATGCAGTCGCTCCCTTGTAGACATCATGGGTGTGACAGGAGGGTTTTGGTTGAAATCACGCAGTTTTGTAGCAGCGTTTGGGAAACCATGGCACTAAAAAAAGAGTTTTAATTTAGGGTCCAGGCACCTAGAAGGGCGGTTCATCCCTTGGGGTCTTGTATCACTTGATAGGGAAGCCATCAAGGTGTTTGGTTTGTCAATTCCACTTCCTTAAGGTGATCTAGGAGGTTGAATCATATCATAGTAACTCTTCATCACATGTTTACCCTAGTAGGTCGGTAACTTGGGTAAATGTGGGAGGAAGGAGTTACAGAGTGGTATTTGAGCATGGTTCAACACTTCGACTAGATGGGTGGAATGTGTTTTTCATGCATTGTTGGGATGGGGTCCCCTAGGTCAGTTTTGGGGAAAAAGCCGAAGTATTGGGGCAAAATCCCAATTTTTGATGTAAAAATATGTAAAGTCTCCACAAATTGTGGTCGCGGAGCATGTAGCTAGTTAAGAGTAAAAAAGGGTTTTACCCTTCTTTTATGTAACTGGAGTCAGCTTTTGAAGATCTACCCATGGTCCGCAGACTATGGGATTATATAAATAGGTGTGTCTTAGAGATTCTAAGGCAAGTAAGAAGAAGTCTATGGGTACGAGCGAAGAATTCTAGCACAGAGATAGAAGTCTTAGAGGAGGGAAAGGCTCTACGGTTGAGTGCGCAAAGGCCTAGAGTAGTGTCTGTAGCTGAGTGCGTAGACCCTTGTAGCTGAGTGCACAGGGAAGTTTTGAGTCCATAAACCTTTGTTGAATATCAATAAAGAATATTGTTGCGGAATTCCTGTTTAGTCACTTTACTTTTGTTATGTATGAATGCGCTATATGCTGTGATGAATGATGGTTTTATAAAATAATGATGTATTGATGCACAGATTTACTTAATCTGTATTTTTATCTGAACACAATTAATGTTAAGTGATTACGCGAAGGTCATAATGCTTTCTATTAAAATTATCAAAAACTTAGGCAATTTCGATTAACTGTTGATCTAAGGGTAATCTGAAGCATGCATAAGTAGCTAATTGACTTGTTCAGGGTCCGCAAAAGCCAATCCTAGACCTTCGCAGAGGTCTAGAGGTTTATTGAAGGAAATTACAGCAATAGGCCACATGAGCATAGAGGTTTGCGCTAAGGTAGATCTAGGTTGCCAAAAGGACATCACACTAATCTCTTAGTACAGAAACTTGGTTCCAGTATCCCCCCATACTGCTTCGGTGAGACTTCAGTCCGCACATCATGGATTGATGCCAAAAGGGCCAGTAGTGTAGGTATTTGTTTGGCACAACTAACTCTGAACCTAGGTCAGGACACCCTAAGCCAACAAATGGTTCTGTTGCTTGGACTAGGATCTGCATAAAGAGATGTGTGATCTCGCATCGGTGGAATCCGACTAAGAAGGAAATTGAGAAGTGGTTGGATAGAAAGATCCACAAATTCACGACCCAAGGAAACAGGAATTTTCACCTGAAAAAAGAACAGTGGTTGGACAGATACTTATACACAGAAATACACGAAATCTTCTTCTACACCTTCCCGATCGAACTATATGAGTGGGTTGCTAAATTGGTAGATGGCCAAGGAAAGTGGAGGCTTGATGGCCTAATAGTGTTGACCGCAAAGCTCATGTGTAGGTTGGAAGCTTCTAAAGATAAGATCATGCATGCAATTGATCAGAGGCTTGATTGAGTCATCGGAGGATTTGTTATAGAGTTTGCGGTTGATACCTCAGTTTGTTACACCGAAGCAGAGAAATGCTTCTTCAAGGGACCACGAGGTAAGTATTTGACATCTTTGAATACTTGGATTAAGATTGTCTTTTGTGAAAAGTGGGTTATGCCATTGTTGGAAATGGAATCCCCCCACAGCATGTTTTATGGCTCAAAGCCCATGTTTTGGTCAAATAATGTTGTAAGAAATCTGCGAACGGTGGGCGCGGAGCGCAAAATGTATGTTGAGTCATAGGGTTGTCCGCCCTAAGTTTTGTTATGTAATGTCGGCCTACCCATGGTCCATAGACCATGGGATTGTATAAATATAGCGAGGCTCTAAGTTGTAAGAATAATTAGAGAGATACATAGAGGAACGATTGGAGTCTAGAAGATAGCTAGAATAGAGTAAAGGTCTAAGTGCTTTGGGTCGTAGTGGTAGGAAGAGGCTCTGCAGCTGAGTGTGCAGAGGTCTATTAGAATCCGCAACTGGGTGCATGGACCCCTGTAGCTGAGTACACAGGGCGGAGTCGAGTATGCAACCAAGGAAGAAGAATAATAAGAGAAGTTTGATTCCAAATCTTATATATCTGTTCTTGTGCTATGTCCTATTTAATTATATTATTTTTTTTATTGCGCACACTTATATGAATTTTGAACACTGTTAAATATAAATAGAGACATACTGATAAGCTGAGTGTTCGACTAATATCAGGTTAACAGTAAGGAATTGGGTAATAACATGGATTGTGATTCGCTCAGGGCTCCGTGAAGGTAGCAACGTAGGTCGCAAGGTACTAATAGATGTGTGTAGTGATGTGCGAGTCTCTAGGGTGCAAAAACCTAGTTCTAGCACCTTCCCATACTACTTTGGGTGAGACCTCAATCCATTCTTTTATGGCACTCTCTTTCAACTGCCTGGAGTTCTAAGGTTGTTTTTCCTATGGCTAGTCAGGTGGTCGCACTACCTATGCGAGGCTCCATCTTGTCCTCCATTATAGTATATAGAAAATCCTCATTTTTTGTTGTGGTAGTCGACAACGTGCATTCTACTATATGTAGTGCGCTCCCCTGGTTACTGCGTTTGGTGATATGTGGTCTTAGCCATGGTAGTAGACTAATTAATTCTTGGAGATAGTCTTCTAATTCATTAGTATGATCATCCACACCTTGCCTTGCCATCCTTGGATTATCGATGATACATGCTCACTTGATCTCATTTTCCAGCCTCTTGACCTCTGCATCCATCAAAATTCTTTTCTTCCTTAGTCGTACCTGGTCCTTCTCAAGTTCGCGAAGTCTAAGGTTCCCTTACCGAATGGCTTCCTAAAGTCTTATGTGTTCTGCTTCACGTAACTGTGTGATTTCTTCATCCAGGGCTTCACGCATTGTCACACCTGTAGGTGCTATTACGTGTGGATTCATATTTGCATGCTCCTTAGAGATTACGGTCCCTACTCCATTCCGCAACCTTGGAATTGTTTTCACAGTCAGGGTTTTTCACATGCTCCTATAGGCCCATCGAACTGTTGGTACGTGCAGGTCCCAGTCAATGCGATTCACCTGGTGAACCCTGTTCAGCACTTCTCACACCCTGTCGAATTCCTCTCAGTGGATAATCCTTGGCACGCTTCACCTTTCCTGCTGCTTCGTTTTGTTCCGATTCTCTATTCTAGGAGTGGTGTGCACTTGTGCTAGCTGCATGTCATATGTCTATACCCATTGGGAAAGGCGAGCACGCAAGTGGTTTTTCCCCTCATACTGGCTCTCATCCTTAGCTGGGGTTTTCCAAATCATAGGTGCATAATCATCTTGCATCTGTGCCAGTCCTCAAAAATTCTTTGAGGTGTACCCCACCACCTTGTGGGCATCACGCGCAGTACCCATTTCAGAGCATCAAACCTCTACTGTTCTAGTACCACGCTTTCAATTTTTTTTAGGAATTCATCCACTGGTGTCAACCCATCATGCTCACCTCTGTTGTCGCACAGTGTAGTGATCTAAACATCATGTTGCAATTAAGCATGGTTACTTCGTGCAATCAATTCTACCATCATTCTATTTCTACGTATGAATCTGAAGTGTAGGAGCTTTCGTGCTGCCACGAAATCCTACCATCTACAGTCGGGTTCACCCAGTCCTTTTTTCATGTGGTTATCTTGTAGATGTAATCAAGATCATCATCATTATCATCGTTGCACACCGGTTTAGTGTATCGCGCCCCTTCGGCCAGATCTAGCAGTACTACTACGTGTAGTGACTTTTTCTCAAAGATCATTTTGCGCTTCTTCAGATTTATGACTCCTTTCATATCAGTGGCCCAGTCTATTCCTAGTAGCATGGGATAAGGATTGTTGTCATCGACAATCTCTATCACTTAAAAATATACCAACACGCTCGCACCTTCAATATCCACCGTTACTCCTTGCAATCTTCCCATGGGTAAGACCTTCTGCTGGTTCACCATTCGTAATTGAATAGGAGACCATTGTAATGTGGTTTTGCCCATGCATTCCCATGTTTGTTTCGGCAATACATTCACGTCCGATCCAAGATCTAGAATTTCCTGAGCCATTTCATACCCTCCAATTTGTGCAATCAATCTCATTTCCCTTCCTGTGCACAATGCATGCTTTCCATGTTTTCGGGCCACGCGCGGTTCTCCTGACCCCGCGCACCTAGTGATAAGTTCTTGTATTCCTTTTATTTCCTTGTTTTCATGCAGCAGTTTCATGTATGTCTCTAGAAAGGTAGTGGGCATTGAAGGATCCATCCCTACTTCTAGTTGATCCTTACTACCTGAAGTGGAGGCCTCCGTGAAGCTCTTCTTAGCTCCCATGAACATCTCCTTTGCGCTCTCCAAATCAAATTCAGGTTCCTTTGTAGGAGCCTTGCAAACCCACACACTTTCTTTCGGCTACTTAACTTTATCATCTCCGGTCGTGATACCACTTCTGAGCACTATGTTTACATTGGGGTCTTCTTTGCGTGGCTCATACCTCATCAGTTGCAAATTCTGAGTCGAAGGAGGCTAGAGTACCCCTTTTTCGCGCAGCGTTGCTATCAATGTAGGGCAGTCTTCTACCTCATGATCAAATTGAGTACAATACAAACATGATGTCCTCATCAAAATTGTACAATCACGGGCATAGTGTCTTGGCCCTCCACAATTGTAACAAATTAGTTGTCTGCGACCCCTTCCTAGTCCCATTCCACCTCAACCTCATTCGCGCCCCTGAAATCCAGCATGCACCATTCCTTCATTTGGGTTGATGGCTTGCATTTTGGTCTGTACTTTGTAGGCAGGAGTCCGATCCATTATTAGTTTGTACCTTCTGCAGGTGCGTTCATCATGGACTATAGACCTGCAGAAATTACAAAACAATTGTTGGGCATCTGCATATACTTTTTCAATAGATGACAATTATCCATAGTGTGTTTTCTTCCTATATGACAGATGGTGCACCATAGTGCAGGCACCATGCTTGGTCCTACTTGTGCTTCAGGTCTTAACAGCATTGGCCCTCCTCCCGCCAAGTAATTCATGAAAATTGGACAGTGGTCCTTGTCATGCCCCTAGCCTTTGCATTTTATGCACCATACCTCCTTGCATGCCTCTGGTCGAGGTGTCCTATTCTGTTTCAAATTCTTCATTTCCAGACACAAATTTTGTATTTGCACATGGATTTGTTAGATTCCTAGACCAGGATCTTGTATAGAGGTCTCATCCAATCTCATTTCCATCTCCAAAGCTTCGGCCTAGGTGGAAAGGTTTTGTTGTGATAGCATCGTCCTTAAATGAGGTTTTATTGATGCTACAAACCATGCACGGTGCTACCCATCTGTCAAAGTCATGTTGGCTTCGCGAATCATACTCTTCAGTCTCTAGTCCAATTCCCAGGGGTCTCACCTGAGAGCATCGTGATCTCCTTAAACCTAATAATTGATTGTGTCTCCAACCTTGGCCTACTAAATTCCCTGTTCAGCATGGCCTGGATTTCTACAATTCCTATGTTTGGATGGTTATTAGAATGCTTAATATACCATGTTAATGCACGATCCTGAAACATGCTTACCAATGTAGCCTTCTTTATATTGTCATCCACGACTCCTTGTTCTTCCCATACCACCCTTACCATGAACCAAAATTGGCCTGGATCTTCATTCCCTACTCCTCTGAATACCAACAGTTTGATCGCACTCGCCATACTGAACTGTGGTGGTGGCGGAGGTGGGGTGGGTAGAGGTGTAGGTGAATAGGGTGAGATGGGTGGCGGTGTAGGTGGAGGTGCTAAGCATGGAATTCGTTGCCTTATCAGACTGACCGCGCTTCTTGGAGAAACTTTCACGAGCTCTTCCTCACTTTCCCATGAGGGTGAAATTAAGGGACTAGTTTCTAATTCTTCACTACCTCCATTTCTTTAGATCTATCCACATCACGTAGTCCCAAACATTAATTTATTCGCATAACCCGCTTTTCACACAATAACATCTTATTCCAAGTGTTCAAAGGTTTACTATACTTACCTCGTACTCCTTTGAGGAAGCATCATTCTACCTCACTATATCCAACGGTCATATCTACCATGAACTCAGTGATAAATCCTCCTATAATTCGATCGCGCCAATGGCCAACCACTCGCGCGATCTTATCTCCTAACGCTTCTAGTCTGCGCACTAATTTTGGAGTCCACATGATTGGTTTGTCAAGCCTACACCTTCCCTGACTATCTACTAGCTTCACGATCCACTCATATAGCTCAGAAGGAAAGCATGCAAAGAAAATTTCATGGATTTCATATATAAGTAGCACTCCAACCACTATTCCTTAGATACTCATGGATTCTTATTTTCCTAGACTGCAAACTCTGAATATCCTTGTCCAACCACCCTTCAATTTCTTTCTTGGTTGGATTCTAGTGACACAACATCAGACATCCCCTATGCAGATCCCAGTCCTGGGAACAGAACCATTTGTTGGCTTGTAGGTGCCTTACCCAGGTTCAGAGGTGATTTAGCCAAACAAATCACGGTACTACTAGCCCTTTCGGCAATAGTCCACGAAGCACGGACTGAGGTCTCATTCAAATTAGTATGGGAGGGTGCTAGAACTAGGTTTGCACACCTTAGAGATGTCTGATTATTTTCTGTGGTCCGTGATTTCACCCTGCGCGCATGTCGCAACACGCATCTATCAGTACCTCACAGCCTGCGATGCTGCCTTCGCACAACCTTGCTCGAGGCGTGATCCATATTATTACCCAATTCCTTACTCTTAACCCGATATTAGTCGATCACTCAGCTTATCAGTATGTGTCTAGTTATATTTAACAGTGTTTAGCATTCATATAAGTGTGCGCGATAAAGAAAATAATATAATTAAACAGGAAATAGCACAAGAATAGATGCACAAGATTTGGAATCAAACTTCTCTTTATTATTCTTCTTCCTTGGTTATAGAATTGACTCTACCCTACACACTCAGCTGCAGGTCCATGCACTCAGTTGCGGACTCTGTAAGGCCTCTGCGCACTCAGCTACAGAGCCTCTTCCTACCACTACGACCCAAAGCGCTTAGACCTTTACTCTATGCTCGATATCTTCTAGACTCCATTCGTTCCTCTATGTATCTCTCTAATTCTACTTACAACTTAGAGCTTCACTGTATTTATACAATCCCATGGTCTGGGAACCATACGTAGGCCGACATTCCATTACAAAACTTAGGGCGGACAACCCTATGACTCAACATACATTTCGCACTCCGCGCGCACAATTCATGGAGTCTTCAATATTATTTGACCAAAAGTTAGGATTTGAGCCCCAAAACATGATGTGGGGGGATTCCATGCCCAAAAGCCATTACCTTGATGTTTGGATCAACGCAAAGTGGATGAAGCTTTAGAAATCAAGGAAAACTAGTTCATGAATATAGTCCATTGATTGGACCTCCTTCAAGTGACGACGAGGGAGCAGCACAGGCTTCACGAGGGAGTTCTATATAGTTGATAAGGCAGGGTTTTCCACAGATACCTCATCCATCCACACCACCTCCACCTTCACCTCCACAACATACACCTTCACCCACACCAACACCACCACCACCACCACCGCTAGTCAACATGTCGAATATGATAAAGTTGTCGGTTCTCAAGATCTTAGGAAGTGAGGATCTGGATCAGTTTTGGTTTGTTGTGAAGGCTTTGTGGACAGTAAAACAAATTACAAATGATAATATAAGGAAGGTGCAGTTAGTCACTGCTCTGCAAGACTGCACGCTGACATGGTATGTTAAGTATTGCACTAACAACCCATTGGCGTCATTGGCAGATACTCAGACCACTTTGAATAAGGAATTTGGTAAGGGTAAATATGCCTCGAATCATGATGAGGCCCAGTGAAATGCCATGGGAGCTAGATCAAAGACAGAAGTGCAGGATCTGTGAAGCTAGTATGAATCTCACAGATAATCAGCACCACGATTGGTTTATAGTTTCACTCCTGCCCCACTTAAGGATTGCTTTATCACAACAAAAGGTAGGAATTCAGGTAGAAGCCCTGGAAATTACGATGAGATTACATGAGACACCTATCCAAGATGCTTCTTTAGGATTTTAATAGATTCATGAAGAATTGCAGAACCTTTGCCTAGAGTTGCAAAACTTGAAAAGGGAAAAATTGGCTCGACTGGAGGTGCGCAAAGAAGTTTGGTGTCTCAAGTGTAAAAACCAGGGGCATGGTAAAGATCACTACCCTGTCTTCATGAATTACATCACAGAAGGGGAGCATATGCCTCTAAGGAAGCAATCTCTAGCAGGGCCAAGTGCGGGGCCTACACAATGGTGCTCTAGTTGTCAAGTAGTTGGAAAACATTTAACAAACAATTATCATTTGCAGCAAAAGTTTGTACAGACACCACAACAATTGTTCTGGAATTTCTGCAAATTGTTAGGCCACGATGAGCGCCATTTTCGAAGCTATGATTAATGATGGACAGGGTGCCTAAGTATCGAATGTGAGTAGAAACTCGGACTCCAAATTAGGGTGATGGAAGAATACGCAAAGGATATCAGGGGCACGGAAGACTCTGAGGAGGAGGACCTGGTAGGGGTCGGGCGTAGGTCATTTTTTACAATTGCAAAACATCAGGACACTACACGTGAGAGTGCATGAATCAGACTTCCCTGTCATGTCAATACTACACTCAGTTTGACCACTCAATTGAAGAATGTCTTGTGCTGATGGCCAAGATGCAGGAGAAGAAGGCGCAACTCAGCATCCTACCTAGAACTTACAAATGATAAGGGTCGAGCCTTGTGAAGAGGACCTGAATGTGAATATCGTACTGTGAAGTAGGATCGCGACTGGTGATGATAAGGTAAAGTAGCCTGAAGAAGGTGGATGGGTCTGCAAGGCTCCAGAAAAGGAGGTTGGGTTTGATCTGGAGTGTGCAAAGGAAACATTCATGGAAGCAAAGAAAAGCTTCATTGAGGCCTCTACCTCAGGAAGTCAGGGAAAATTGCCTGCAAAGGTTAACGCCTCTATGCTTACCACCTTCTTGGATACTTGTATGAAACTACTATGTGATAGCAAGGATGTGAAAGGGCTAAATGATTTTAGAAACAAATGTTCTATTAAGGATAATACTTTTGATGGACCATACGTAGTCACAAAGATCGGTAAGCATAAGGAAAGAACAGGGCGCGAGATGAGGCTTAACGCACAAATAGGAGACTATGAGATGGATGAGTTTATTTTGGATTTGGGGTCTAATGCAAATGTATTGCCTACACAAACCTAAAAGAGAATGGGGAGACCTGAACTGAAATGCTCTCCAATTCAACTAAGGATGGTGAACCAATAGAAGATTATCCCTATGCGACGATTGCAGGAAGTTACCGTAGATATAGAAGGTGCAAGCGCGCTGGCTAATTTTGAAGTAATAGAGATTGTTGATGATGGCAATCCATAAACCATGCTATTGGGAATTGATTGGACTATTGAAATGAATGGGTTCATCAATTTGAAGAAGCAGACAATGTCGTTTTAAAGTAAATCACTCCACGTTGTAGTACCATTAGACCCTGCAGAAGGACCGCGCTATACTGAACCAGTCCGCGATTATGAGGAGAGTGATGATGATTTGGATCAGATCTATAAAATAACAGTTCTAGAACAATACTAGCTTAATTCGGTAGCTAATGGATGAATTGCATGGGACCACAAAATTTCTTGTACCTCAGATTCAGATGAAGAGTTTGAACATTGGCAAAATAGGCTACATGAGGTATCTACACTACGCTACAACATGATGACCAAATCGCTATGCTGTGTCATCGGAGGTAAGAAATTTATCGTATTACGATTGTTTAGCTGATGTAGATAAATTTTCGGATGCTTTTGAAAGAGAAGTTCTAGAGGATTACCACTTTCAGGCGTTGGACTGGGCACTGCGAGCTACGCCAAATCGGTGGTGGGGTATGCACAAAGATAGCTCTGATGAGTGGCGTGATTACAGAAGGATGACGAGAACGCGATTTGGTCATCCTAAAGTATAGGTAACTGAGAAATATGATGGGAGGAATGATCTAGGTTATAATTTGGCCAAATGAACTAAGGTATATGGAACAGAGTCGCAGCCAGAATGGGTGCATTTATCCTGTCACACTCTAGACATAATCTCTATGAATTGGTATTTGGAAACGGAGCTCCGCCATGGCACCGTGGAGTGGGATGTATTAAGAGAAGGGTTCGTGAGGACTTTCAGCTTGGAATATGGGTTCAAAAGCATTGATGAGGTTCTACAGGAGGTTAAGGCATCGATCTTCTGAATCTTGCAGGATCCTTTGGAATTGGTTCAACCATATTGGAGCACCCAGTTGTGCCATGCGCTAGAATGCTATAATATGTCTGCTGAAGAGGAAGATGAGGATCCAAGGAATATCAATATCCCAGAAGTGGAAGGCCATTGTGAAGTTGAAGGTCTAAAGATAGAGAACCTGGATATCACTGTACCATTGAAGACTAGGCAGGTAAACATTTGTACTGAAGTGGAGCCTAAATTCACGTAGATTGAAGATTATTGGGATGATGCCATAGTGGATAAAGTTGCTAAGTTACTCCACAAGCACCAGGATCTTTTTCCTAAAAAAAATTTGGAGTGGAAAGGCATCATAGGCAATTGGGAGTGATGAAAATAACTCTGAAACCGGATGCAAAGGCCGTTAAGCAGAGGCCATATCACCTTAATCCAAAATACAAGGAAAAGGTCCACTTGGATTTGGACAAGATTCTTGAGGTGGGTATTATTGAACCAATGGAGGAATCTGATTGGGTGAGCCCAATGGTAGTTCAAGAAAAGAAACAGAAGGGAGAGATAAGGATTTGTGTAGATCTAAGAAAGCTTAATGATGCCTGCGTTCATGATCCTTTCCAAACGTTGTTTACTCATGAGGTATAAAACAATGTAGGAGGACAGGAAGCCTAATCATTTACTGATGGGTTATTTGGATACCATCAAATCAATATCACACCAGAAGACAAGAGTAAAACAACCTTCATGACGGAATGGGGGTGTTTTCCGTACACAATGATGCCCTTCGAACTCAAGAATGCGCCAACGATATTATGTTGCGTAGTCATCGTGGCATTCAGATAATTTATTCACAAATTCTTGGAGTTATATTTTGATGACTGGACAGTGTTTGGGCTAGTAAATCTCCATGTAGTCAGCCTACACCTAATGTTGGATACATGCCGAAGGTATCAAATCATGTTGAACCTGAAGAAGCTCTTGTTTTGTGTCCCCTTTTGGATTTTGTTGGGTCATGTGGTATCCAAGCAAAGACTCATGGTGGAACCTGCCAAGATCATAGTAATAATCAATTTGGAAGCCCCAAGGAGTGTCAAACAATTATGCACAAGGCTGGGCCATACTAGGTATTATCATAAGTTCATTAAGGCTTATGCTTAGATTACCGTGCCCATGGAGAATTTGCTAAAGAAGGATGCTACATTCTATTGGGATAAAGAATTTCAACTAGTCTGGATGTCTTGAAGGAAAAAAAGGTCACCACATCGATATTTGTCTTCCCGGATTGGAAGAAGGAATTCCATGTGCACGTTGATGCCTCATGTATTACGTTGGGAGCAGTACTAACACAGGCTGGTGAAGGGAAGATGTATCATCCTATAGCATTTGCAAGCATAAAGTTATCAAAGTCCAAAAAGAATTATTAGACAACAGAGTGTGAAGGATTGGCTATAGTGTACGTACTCCAAAAATTTAGACACTATATTTTGGACAGACATTTCAAGATGTACAAAAACCAACGTGCATTGAAGTATCTAGTCAATAAGCCTGTGTTTTGGGGGGGGGGGGATATGTAGATGGTTTTTGTTATTCCAATAGTATGATTTTGAGGTAATTGTGAAACTAGGAAGGTTGAATGCAAGACCTGACCATCTATCGTGCATTGAGAGAGAAGAGGAGCTTACTAATTTAGAGGAAGGGCTTCCTAACACACAACTCTTTACGGTGCATGTAGCGACAACCACTTTGAAAATATTATCCATTTTTTTACCATAGGGACAGCTCCAGAAGGCTACACTAGTCAGCAAAAGAAAGAATTGGTAGTATGTGTGGATGATTTCTCAGTAATTGTTGGACATTTGTATAAAATGGTATCAGACAAGACACTCTGATGGTACGTGCCCGATTTCGAAAGAAGCAACATCCTTGTGGAGGCTCATGGAGGAGCTACAGCAGAGCATTATGTAGGAAAAGAAACAATGCAGAAGGTTTTTCACGCTGGGTTATGGTGGTCGATGTTGCATAAAGATTCTAAAGCATATTGTAGCGCATGCGACACATGCCAAAGAAAGGGCGAATGGTCATGGAGGGATGATCTGCCTCTAATTCTACAAGTGTCATTATAGCCATTTTAGAAATGGGTAACTAATTTGGTAGGACTAATTCAACCCCCAGGCGAGACAACAGGTGCATGATATATCATCACTGTGACTGAATATCTCATCAGATGGGTGGAGGCACACCCTATGAAGGACTGTATAGTGGCAACGGTAGAAAATTTTTTGTTTCAATATGTGTTGATCATGTTCAGTTGCCCGAAGGTATTGATGAGTGATTGCGATACACATTTTCTCAATTAAATGATCAGCACACTAATAGAAGAGTTCCAGGTTTACCATCAAAAAAGTACACCATATCATCCTCAGGCCAATGGAACGGTTGAGGCTTTCAATAAGATATTGGAAAATTCACTCACAAATATTTGCAATGCGTAGTGGAATGATTGGGACATGTGCGCACTAGCGGTATTGTGGGCATACAGGACTACTTGCAAAAATCTAACAGGTCATACGCCTTTCCGATTCGTTTATGGTGTAGAGGCCGCAATTCCTATGGAATATATCGTGCCTAGTTTGCACATAGCCGCTTTCACAGGAATGGCAGACTGCGAAGCCTTAGAAGAACGGCTCGCATAGCTAATGGAGCTCGAAGAAGATATGTTTTTGGCTAGATTCCATCAGTAGGTTCAGAATGAATGCGAAAAATCTTGGCATTATCGGCACATCAAAATGTGCACCTTCAAGGTAAATGACTTGGTTTTATTATATGATATAAAGTTCACTAAGTTTCCAAGAAATTTTCAGATGAACTGGTTGGGGCCATATGTAATCAAAGAAATTACAAATGGTGGCACAGTTCAGCTTGCAAAGTTGAATGGAGAACCATTTCCAAGAAGGGTAAATGGAAGTCAGTTGAAGCCATACACAGGGGATCTAGCTCAATGACTACATGATGACAGGACAGTCTTAGTGCTCCAGGTAGCTCCAAGGGAGCGAGACTATAAACTACACTACCCGGTTGGTGGACCTAAGCGACAGAGGGGATGCGTGAAAAAGGGTGATGTCACAATGTCAGAAGGTGCGCAAAGGGAGTTGTGCTATGAGGGGATATACTGCTCAGGACAAGTAGAAAATGACCATTATAGTCATTGTTCATGATTTGACAGCTAGGAGATGATTAAGAGGAGTGGGGGGAGAGAATTTAAGGTTGAAATATTTAAAGATCTACTACCAAATCAACATTTATGGATGGATTTTGGGGGGAACTATCAAATTTGAATTCAAATTGGCCTATAAATTACACGTGGCCATCTAGCAGAGAACACTTTTCATCCTTATAATTTTTGAGTTGTGTTGTTCGTCGTTTATGAATCCTCAGTTTTTCACAGATTTGGTCGCAAGCTCTGTGTTTGATACTTTACAAAAGGATACCCAGCAGTTTATTCTGAGTGCTATGTCTAGATCAGGTGAGACTGCAAGCACCGAAGGAACTGTTTCCTCCGAAGGAGGGGCTTAAGAAGTTGTAAGCATGGAGGCTTTGGCTCTTGTGCCTACGGTGCCAAGGTCACCTAAGCCGAAGCCTACACTAGTGCGTGAAAACCCCAAGCCGAAGAAAGACAAGCAGAAGCGGTCAATGCAAGTGCGTGAGTCATCGAGAAAGCACTCTGCTACCCAAGCCTAGAAGAAAGATACGCTGCTAGTGAAGGATAAGAAGAAGATCATAGATTTAGAGGCCGAAGAGGGCACGGAGGATATAGATGCTAAGGGTGTGGAGCCCATCTCCAAGTTGCCGGATTATATCCCTCTGTGCAAGGGAAAGGTGAAGGTCACTAAAGAACTATACGTGGTGAAATTCCTCATTAATATGCCCCTGCTACTCGAAACCATCACCTTTAAAGGTATGCGCCTGACGCGGATTCCCCATTTAAAAATGGAAGACTGGGATTTGGTGGACCATGAGAGGTTCTCCCACCTCATGACAGAGAACTACATGAAGTGGGTATATTATAAAGAATTCGGTGTCACTACGTTGGAGCTAGTGGAGTTGATTTGCAGAGTAAATCAATCAGGGTTGCTGAACTTGCTATGGGTTCCCCACTATCACTGCTCCGACATCAATATCACCTGTATAAAGCAACTGCTAACTCTGGTACATGATGGGTGTTTATGGCTGAGTGCACTTATCCCCGTAATGGACATGCTGGTCCATTAGATCATGTTCCTGCCACATTCAGGCTTGAATCCAGCAAAGGAGTTTGGCGAAAATACTAGTGAGCGCGACTTGGCAGAAAAGATGAAGAAGAAATTTGACCTAGTCAAGAAGTCGCACGGGTACTCCATCACAGCCATCAGCGACCCCGTAGTATAAATAGCCACGTAGATCTTAGCTACTAAATTCATGAGGAAATGTCACATAGATGCGATTCCAACGCCCATAATCTCATTAGTTGCATAATGCCCGGAGGGCATGCAGTTTAATTGGTTGCGCTACCTCTGTAGCGAATTCCTTGTGAATTGTCGCGAGGCTCAAGATGAGAGAATACCTTCCACTATGTTTGGTTGCTACTCTCCATTGTTCTCATCACTTGGGAGCTTCCGGAGGAGAGACAGTTCCCTCCCTTCGAGAAAGGATTACTGAAAGCTGCCCAGTTTGCCTCCCAATAGGCCACGAAGGACTCCATGCGGGTGACGGAGATAAAAATTTCCTAGGTTCTGATGGAGGTGAGCATTCGCATGGCCATCAACTAGCACCATGAATGTCCCCAACTATGTATGATCAGTTGTCAGAGTATGCAGAGTTCAAGGCAGATTTTCACCACGTGTATCTCAGGGCATAGAAGGATTCACAGCAGAAGTGATTTGATCTGCCCTATCTTGCCACGAATGATGCCATCCTGGAAGTCATCAAGTGCTGGCTGGTAGATTGGCACTCTCCATCCGATTTGTCTATGGGTACCAGCAAAGGCATGGGGAGTTTCACATAGAAGAAGAAGAAGGAGGAAGCAAAGTAGGTAGTCTAGTAGTTGGTTGAGAAGCAAAGGAAGGAGGCGAAGGAGAAGGCCCACTGAAAAAGGAGTGTGTTGTAAAAAAGAAGGTTGAACGAGAACAATGTGACTCCCAGTGAAGTGGTAAATCCCCTTCACCCCAGAACGAGGAAGAAGAGCAGTCAAAGCAGAGCGGTGCCAGTGATGAAGGACAGAGAACCCCATTCCAAGTGAAGAGGTACAGGGAACAATAGAAGGAGGGGCCTCGGAATAAGTCAAAAGTGATGAAACCACCACTCAATCCCATTACACTCATAGAAGGCGATCTCGATAAGATCGTAGATAAAGTGTACAACACCACAACAGAACTGTTACAACAATTCGAAAAAAAGTACCTACAGTCTCTAGGCACTCTTTAGAAGGATCTGCATGAATTACAAATCTAGACCAGCAGGATTCAGGTGGGCGCAGGATAGGTGAGCACCACACAGACGAGTCTGGCACCAGGGACCTGTGAAGCTATCGAGATGGTCAGGTTAATGGATATTCGAGTAGTCGCACTACTAGAAGGGTCCTTGAGCATGGAATTAGCTGATGAAAAGGTCATCGTGAGTACTCTGAAGAACATCAGCCTCAACCTCATAGTGCTCCCCAACGAATATCTTTACATGTTGCAGACAAGTGTGACAGTAAAGTTATGAGCACAGGAATAACACGCTCTCAACCTAATAAGTGAATATCGGGTGAACAATGAGTAAATATTCACCAAAAATATGGAGGCCCTGAAGGAAAAAAACATGATCCAAGCGCAAAGCGCCCAGCTAGTGGTCGTAGTTGCAGAGGCTTGCAAGACAGTGTCGGAGTTGCACATAACTGAGGAAGCGTCACTTAAGGCTAAGATGAGGAAACTTGTAGCATGTGTCTGTGATGCTAAGGTAGAGGTGGCCCAAGTTCAATTCAATCTCAACATGAAAATCACAGAACTGGAGCTCAACTCATAGCCTTCGACCCCACCAGAAGTTAGGGAACAGTGCGAAGCTGTTATTGAGGATACAATAGCCATTGTCAATACTGTGGTTGTGGACTGCATAGCATTGTTTGAGTAGGCCATGGAAGTAGTGACGAACTTGCAAGAAGATCCCAACCTACAAAGTTTAAAAATAGATATTTGTGAGCTTCACCAGTAGTACAATGAGGTGCAGGTGACAGCGTGCTCAGTGGCTATGACACAACACCTCGCCAAGTTATAGGAGGGGAAGCAACTCCCCACACAATTGGAAGCAACACAAAAAAAGAGGTAGTCCTTAAGGCACGGTTCAATCCTTGGTTGGTAGAAGCCTACCAAGTCTCCACCAACATATAGGAAAATTTGGAGATCCTGCATCTTACACAACAGAAGATCAAGCAAGATAGCGAAGGACTAGCCATAGAACAGCTGGTCGAATAGGTGAAGCAAGCAGCCATGTAGAGTGTGGCTGAAGTAGTATTGGTGCAAGTGGATCTGGGGGATTTTCATAACAAGATCTTCGCACCAGCTAAGTGACTCGAGGGCAAGTCACAATCTTTTTGCTGGTGGCCTGTTGGGATGGGGTCCCCTAGGTCAGTTTTGGGGAAAAATCCCAAGTTGTGATGTAAAAAGATGTAAATTATCCACAAATTTTTGTCATGGAGCACATAGCTAGTTAAGAGTCAAAAAGGGTTTTACCCTTCTTTTATGTAACTGGAGTTGGCTTTTGAAGATATATGCATGGTTCATGGACCATGGGATTGTATAAATAGGTGTGTCTTAGAGAGTCGAAGGCAAGTAAGAAGAAGTATATGGGTACGAGCGAAGAAGTCTAGCGCAGAGATAAAAGTCTTAGAGGAGGGAAAGGATCTAAAGTTGAGTGCACAAAGGCCTAGAGTAGTGTCCGTAGCTGAGTGTGCAGACCCTTGTAGCTAAGTGCGCAGGGAAGTTTTGAGTCCGTAAACCTTTGTTGAATATCAATGAAGAAGAGTGTTACAAGAATTCCTGTGTTTAGGCCCTTTACTTCTATTATCTATGAATGCGCTATATGATGTGATGAATGATGGTTTTATAAAATAATGATGTATTGATGCACAAATTTACTTAATCTATATTTTTATATGAACGCGAAGATCATAACACTTTCTGTTAAAGTTATCGCACACCTAGGTAATTTTGAGTAACTATTGATCTAAGGGTAATCTAAAGCAAACATAAGTAGTTGATTGACCTGTTTAGGGTAGGTAAAATCCAATCATAGACCTTCGCAAAGGTCTACCGGCTGATTGAAGGAAGTTACAACAATAGGCGGTAGGAGTATAGAGGTATGCACGAAGGTAGATCTAGGTCGCCAAAATGACATCGCACAGATCTCTAGGTGCAGAAAATTGGTTCCAGCATCCCCCCATATTGCTTCGGGTGAGACTTCAGCCTGCGCACCACAAATTGATGCCGAAATGGCCAGTAGTGTAGGGATTTTTTGGTGCAACTAACTCTGAACCTGGGTTAGGACCGTCTAAGCCAACATTCATACATGTAGGTTGTATATGTGCTTAATGTGAGTGCATGGTGATGTTCATTGTTATAGTTGTGTTTTCATGATGATGTTGTTGTCGGGATGTGTATTCATGAATGCATGTTGGTTGTATATGCATTTTTATTCATGTTAATGTTTATATGTTGGTATACATGCATTTTCATGGTTATATTTATGCATGTATAGTATGTTAGACATGCATTGTGAGTTCATTGTATTTAGTTTGTGTCATCATGATGTTGTTGGTTTTTATGATGCTACTATGTTGGATGAGATAGAGCAGGAGATGCAGATGATCAAAGAAATGTTTCTACACTAGATATTGGGGTGAGAGAAGATCATCATACAAATTAGTATGTTGGGCATGTAGGTATGTTGGTTAATGGTTGTTATAAGAATTAGGGTTATGTACATGTTAGCTAGTTACTATTATGGATATCATGACCTTGTTTATGTTTGATTTGATATGTTCTAAAGTTATATCGTTCTAATATAGAACGATTATGAAGACAATATATCGTCCCCTGAGATATATTAAGGTATGATTTTTCTTTTGTCGTATACTTGGTGCTTGACTATTTGATTATGTCATCTATTTCGTGTTTGAGTGTTTGGTGTCTATTCGTTGTTTGAATGTTTGATTAGATGCATGAAATGAGTATGTGTCTATAAGATTGCATGAAGAAATGACCTTGTTTTAAGATCGTTGTACTAACAGATATGTGTTGAGATAGTTGATATGTACTTTAGTGTAAGTAGGTGATAGTTGTAGCATTATGTATTATGACTCGTGAACGTGAGTTGATTGTTGATTATCAATTGGTTGTTAGACTTGGTAAAGGATTATTTCAAATTAATATGCATGATGTCTTGATCTTTGGAACATGTGGCTGACATGTGTGAGCATTTGCATGGAAACATGCTTGGTATTAGTGTGATAAGTTAATAGTTATTTTTTTTAAACAAATAACAGTTGGGTGATGTCATAGTACATAAAAATACTTAATTGTGGTAAGGTAAAAGGTGAAGGAAATGAATTGGGCAAGAATTCCTTTCTCTATGTTTGAAGAACACAACTCCAAACAAATGAGAGCTTTGCATGAATATAGGAATTCTTCTTAACCTAGATTTTATCTGACATTATGTGGATATATGTTATATTCCTAAACATGTATTTGATAGGTATACAAACCGACTTCCAGTTATAGTTGGATTTGTCAAGGAATTGGAGTTCCTTGAGAGGTGTATGTGTTCAGTTACAAAGCAGCATGCTTGGAAAAAAAAGGTAAGGTAACCTAAGTATTTTTATATTATTTATACACTAATAGTCATGTGTTTATGGCAGTATGATGTAGGGGATTGCATGACAAAGGACACTCCCACGAAATATTAAGAAGAATCAAGTTAATATTTCCCTTGGAAGCATTGGGAACCCATGGGGATTGAGTCATGGTGTATGTTGAGAGTCTTGTGATTTCGTTTCTTTGTGCTTTGTTTACACTTGATTTGTAGTTTTGTTTATGTCTAGCGTATGGTCATACCACTTTTTTTGTTGTGTCATGTTACTATTGGTGTTTCATGGTTTTCTTCTTGTTTTTTCTTCTTCTTTCCTTTATGTTTTGAGGGTCTTGGAAATTGGTTTGGAAGGAGGAAGTTAATAGAACTCGGGAAGAGCTGAATGAAAACTAACAAGTCATGTAAGGCCTGGATGAAGATCGATGCATGTATAAGGGAAGTTGAAGGCAATAGTATGAAAACTAGTTGGATTGGTTGCGTCCATTGATGTAAATGGATGGTGGTAGGATGGTCATGAGAAAATTAATTAGGAAAGGTAAAGTAAATGGATTTGAGGCATTAGATTCCTTAGCTAAGTTGGAGATTGTTTCTCTTGATGTTGTGCATGTTGTGCATGCATAAAGGGGGTTCTATTAACCTTGATCTTATGATGTTATGATCATGATTATGTTGATGCCTTTATATGTATATGTGTATGTATGTATGTCGTTGTCTGACAAGTTCGTCAGAGATCATCATTGTTTTATCCTAATGTTCATATGTATGTATATTTGTATGCATATCATTGTCTGACATGGTTGTCAGGCATCATACTTGTGGAGGAATGATTTCTTATGCAGGTGAATGGCATGACGAGATTCTTGGTCTTATGAGGAATCAAGTGGGAAGAGTAGCCTTAAAAAGTCTATGAGGTCAATATCATGTGGATATGTTCATATTATATTATTATACTATGTCTATTTTATGGTAGGTAATGTTGAGGGACACATCAGCAAAATGAAATCGATGTGATGTAAGGCATGTTGGGGCAAGCATGAATGGTGGAAAGACACTAGAATCAAGGTTTCCTAGTAGAGATAGTGTGGTTTGTGGATGTGTAGTATTACTATTGTGTATATGTTGTACATATTGTATATGTTGTACATATTGTACATGTTGTACCTGTGATGTTGTATACATGTGGTGTTGTGTATATATGGTTTGTGTGGATGTCGTTTATGTAGTGTTGTGTATAGATGGTGTTATGCACATGTTGGATATGTAGTGTTGCGTATACATGTTGTTGTGTGCATGTTGGATATCCGATGTTCTGCACACATGGTGATTTGTGTATGTTTCATATGCGGTGTTGTGTACATATGGCATTGCATGCATATTGTGTATGTTGTGCTATGTACATGTGGTGTTGTGTGCATGATTGTACATGTGTTGTTGTGTGCATGATTGTACATGTGGTGTTGTCTGTATGTGGTGTTATATACATGGCATACATGGGGTGATGTGTGCAGTGGTGTTGTGCAAATGTTGTGCATTTGTTGTTGTGCACAGTTTTTTGTATGTGGTGTTCTGTACAAATGGCGTTGTGTACATGTTGTGCAGGTGGTTTTGTATACATGTGGTGTTGTGTACATGTTGTGCAGGTGGTACTATGTACATGTGGTATTTTGTACATGTTGTACACATTGTGTTGCAAACATGTGGTATTATATTATTGTGTTACAGGAATTGTGTAGTCGTTATATCATGACATGTGTATTAATTATGTTGTACTATGCGTACTTATATGTATTGTGTTGTGTTTTACACTAGGTGTTGGTGTATGTATATTTATTTTGTTGTATTCAAGGTGTAGGTGTATGTATTGTGTTGTGTTGTACAATGGATGTAGGTGTATGTGTTTTTATGTATATTGTCTATATGAGTACATGATTGAAGAGGAGAGAAGGCACTAGGTGCTTGAGTCGGGTGTGGAAACTAATCCAGGCGTGTCTATCAAAAGGACAAGTAAAAAGGTAGAAGAAAAGGACCAATTAAAGGATAAGTATCAGTATTTTAGTTTAGCTTTATTATGTATGTGATCTACGATTCTAATTTATGATGGTTACATGTGATCTATGATTTTGTTTTATGATGATTGCATGTGATTCAAGATTTTTATGTATGATGGTTGTGTTTTGAGCTAACGTGATGTGATATGTTTATACATGATGGTTTAGTCAAGATGCTAGTTTGACTTGTTGTGACAGGAAGTGAATGGAGTTGAAAATGCACCTTGTTGACTAACTACCAACGATGTATAATGTGAATTTATTTCAATTAGCTTGGAGTCTAATGGAAACTATGTACATGGAACATGAAACCAAGATAATGCCCAATTGGGTGGTTGAAACTAACTGCAAGAATTAGCAGCAACGAAAAAAGGAATTGGAACAGGAAGTAGTGTGTTGGTAAAGAACTTCAAGGCTAGGGCCATTGTGGAACATTGGGACCTGATAGTTTCCATTGATTTCCATGAGCATGTTATGACTGGCATGATGGTTTTGAGGTAGGGATATGCCTTGGTTTTTGGACCTTCCAATGTGAGGAAACAATGCAAGGTGATGGATCGCCCGAAATAGGGGAGGCTGAGGAACTTGGAAGGTGGGTGACTACACAAAAGGGCATGACTGGATTGACTGAGGAACTGTGTAGCAGAAAAGGGAAGGCCCATGAAGGAAATTTTTTTGTCATTAGCATTTTGAGATGGAATTAGAATCACATTGGGAGTGCATCCTGGAACAATGATCCAGTAATTATTCACTAAGAGAGAAAGTGGCGCAGGATTGTAGCGTTGGAAATTGGATGTGGATTTTGACTTTGATAGTGGATTGTGGAATTCCTAGGAAGGAGATGAATTATAGTACTAATTTTGAGGGTGGAGGTGTGAGCCTTTGTATTCCCTTTTTGTTGATACAGGCACCGTATCTATTTAATTGTTTGTTGAGAAAATGTGCATATTTGTATATTTTTGTAAATATTGTATCAAGTTGGATTTGTAAAGCTCCATAGACAGTATGGTTATTTGTAGGTTGAAGAAAATGTGGATAAGTATATGTGGTTTTGATTTTAAATACCACCATGAGCTATGTTATAAACCTACAATAAGTGGTATGGATGTCAAGTTGTTATGGCTGTCATGTTGTTATGTTTCTCATTTGGGTTTGCTTCTCAATAGGATGATCATTGTAAATACTACAATGAGATAATTTATAAAGCTCCATGGGAAGTATGTTTTGGTGTTCAGTGGTGTTGCTAGTTATAGGTGTCATTAAACACCAAGGATGGTGTTCCCCCAAGGGGGAGATGTTGGCTTAGGGGGTCCTGACCCAAGTTCGGAGTTAGTTGCACTAACCAACAAAACCCTAAACTACTAGCCCTTTTGGCAACAACTTGTGTAGCATAGGCTACAGTCTCACCCGAAGCAGTATGGAAATATGCAAGAACCAAGTTTCTGCATCCAGAGACTAGTGTGATGTCTTCCAACAACTTAGATCTATCTCCACGCAAATCAACAGATTCCTAGGGCTCGTAATTATAACTCTATTAAAGAGGCCTTCAGGCCTTCGTGAAGGTCCACGATTAGTCCTTGCGGATGCTTAACAGTCTATCTACCTACTTACGCACATCATAAAGCAATCCTAAATTTGCGTTCGTGCAGATCTAATTAAATCGTTAATAAACATGAGAAATCACGAGATACTTTGCAGAAGTGTTTAAAAATGCATAGCATAAATTTTCTTTATTAATCTTCAATTCTTGGATTACAAACTCAAACTTCTCTGTACACATAGCTGCAAGGGTCTGCACACTCAATTGCGGACTCTACCTAGGCCTTTGCACACTCAGTTGTGGAGCCTCCCTTTCGCTATTTAAGCGTAGGAAGCAGAGCCTTCCTGCCTTAGCTTCTGCCCATGACTCTTTAATAAACCCAATTATCTATCTTTTTTCCATCTAGTTACCTCTTCCTTTTGCTAAGACTCAACTATTTATAGAATTTTTTCATACAATGACATGGTCCACAGACCATGGGTGAATCTCAAAACTGACTTAGAACTTTACTTAAAATAAGAGGCCAAGCCCCTTTGACTTTTATTCGACTATGCACTCCACATCCACAAATCATGGAGACCACATATTTTACAAAAAAATTTAGTAAAAAACTACTAATTAATTCCTTTCTGTGCCTGGGGACCCCATCCCAATAGGCCCCCAACACAAATACCATGACTCGCCCTCGAGTCACTTAGCTGACTGTTCTACTTTCTGGTGGAGTTCATTGAATGCTTTAGTCAGTGTTTGGAGCTTCGTTGTACTCTATTATGTCATATTTTGTACCTCCTGGACTAGCTTCTCCATGGTTAGCCCCTCTACTGCCAACTATGTAGTCCTCTGCATCTGCTACATAACCTTCAGCTTCTCAATAATGGTCCCTAAGAACTGGCTAGCTTCCTTTGTCCAAGGCTCAAGTTGTGCACTGAGCACAAACTTCTTCTTCTACAATTCTTGAATGTGTAACAACTTTGCCTTACCTTCCTGTAAGTGCGCAAAATGCTGGATTCGTGCCAACGTTCGTGTTCTCGTGTTGATTTCATCATACTATTGCTGCACTTCCCTAAGCTTCGTGCTTAATTGTTGCAGCATAGGATCCTCTTGCAATGTATACCAGAGGCCCAATGCCTGAGTGAAGATGTTTTCTCACCCTTAAATAGTGACATCTAGCCAAGCCATTGATTCTTTAATCATCACATTCCTTTGTTCCTAAACCTCTAGAGGTGTGGTCGACTGCAACTTTAACTACAACTCAGCTATCTACATCCTAAGGTTGAAAGTCACCTTGTTGACCTTCTCCTTTGAAACATGCACTGTAGTAGCCAATTTTCTTACCTTGGCTGAAGCCTCTACATCATTTATACCCAACTCAGGTACATATTTGCAGGCCTACTCAATTGTTGCCACCAGATTCTGATGTTGTGTGTGCAACTCCTCCTGCACCTTTAGGGCCTGAGTCTTTTCCATGAAAATATGTTGCTTGTTAACTTTGAACTCAGTGACGGCAGTGAGTGTGTGTTTTTCCCTGATCTTGAGCTCCTCCACGACCGCTTGATGTTGCACATGTAAATACTAAAGCAGAAATGCAGCAAGGTTTAGCCCCATGTTTTTGACTGTTTGAAGCACCACGCGCTGCTCCTTCATCTCTACGCACACTGAACCTTCCGGAAAAGGAAAGATTCTAAAGTCTTGAGGCTACTCTATCTCTGATACTACACTCCTTCCCTATGCCAAGTTGACTTGTGCGTCGCTCGCCTTCCCTACATCTGCCTGAATTCTGCTTGCTTGGATCTGCAACCTACGCAGATTCTTCTGGACGCCCCCAAGCGTCTTCATATATTACTGCTCGAATTGTTGCAACACCTCTATCGTGGTGCCCTGAATTTTGTTGTAGATCTCATCGAGAGCACACTCCATCAGCACCATGGGATCCATATGCATCTTCTTGTCATACTTTTTTTTTGTTTCGCTACCTAGTCTGTTGCTCCTACGTGTGCTTCTTCAGGATCGAAGGAGTTGTTTTCTCTTCACCGCGACCTCCTCCTTTCTTAGACAGTTCTTTCTCATCAGTGTGGTGGGAAGTAGACTATTCACTATCCTCTACATCCTTCTACTCACACTCTCCCTGGTACTTGTCAGCGCGCTCCTTTTCTCTATGGGCCTTCTTTGCAGTTCCCATAGTAGCCTCCTTCTTCTTTTTTGAAGCTAAGGTGCGCCAGCCTACTGAACAGTGTCCTTCCACTTCTACATAGCTGAGATCTTTGTGCCTATGCTTGTGCCTACATCTAACTCCATAGTCATGCACCATTCCCATTGACACAGTCCCATGACTTCCTGGATGTCTATATCTGTCACCATATAAGGTAATGTGTGCAATTTCTGTTCAGGGTCTTTGCATGCTTTGATCAAGACCTTGTGAAAATCGGCTTTAAATTTTGCATAAGCCAAGAGCTGTGTGTACAAGGTGGGGGACAATCTTGGCCACTAGCTAATTGCCATGTGTATGTCCATCTCCATGAACACCCAAAAGATCTTTGTCTCATTAACCCATTCTGGATGTTTTGATGTTCATAACGAGGCAAATGTGCTGCTTCGAGCAAATCCTCTTTGTGCGGAGGAAACTAGCTATCCTCTAGTAACTACCAGGCAACCAAAATGATTAACAATAGAAGCCATGCATATTGAAATGGGTTGCTCTACTCCTGGGCCTCATGGCAGTTTACAAGGAACTCTTGATAGAGGTACTTGGCCCAGTTGTATTGAACCCCCTTCACTCACTGCGATGCGAGTGAAATGACTAGCGTTGGAACTTCATCTGCACGACATTTTCTCATTATCTTTCCTGGTAGGACCTGGGTAGCTAACTGCACTTTTGGGTCTGATATGGATGTGATAGAATACCCTCGTGAATTTTTTATCAGCCCAAACTCCTTCATCTTGTCTTCCAATTCTTTCTCTCTATTTTTTTCCAAACTCCTTACCAGGGTTAGTGCCTTTCTAAGGTAAATTTGTGATCCTATGGATCAACATATCGGTGATATGGATAGGCTCTATGAGCCATATGCTCCCATCATGCACCAGCATGAGGAGCTGGCGCACATACACTATATTAATGGGGGAACGACGGTAATGTGGCACCAATATCAAATTGAGCAATCATGATTACTCAACGCTACACACCCACTTCATGGGCTCCAAAGTTGTAACCCCCATGTCTTCAAAGTAGAATTTATGCATGTAATTATGAGTCACCAAGTGTGGAAACTTTGTGTGGTCTACGAGGTCCCAATCTTCCATTTTGAGCAATGGAATGCATGCCAACCAAGGACCCTCGAACACAACTTGCTCAGGTAGTAAAGGTGTTGACACTAAAAATTTTTGCGTATTGGGATCCTTCATGACCTTAGCTATTCCCTTGAGCAGAAGGATATACTCAGGTAGCTTGGTCATCGGCTCCACCCATTTGGCATCAATATCCTCCATTCCCTAGAATTCTTCCTCCTCCAAGTCCACTATTCATTTTGGTTGCTTATCCTTTTTTTCTTTGCTAGTGTTTCGGTATGCTTCCTCGGTGACGCGTGCACTCACCGGCTTCCTCGCTTTTTCCTCCATGGTTGGTTGCTTTTCCTTTGTAACAAGATACTTTTCTTTAGCCATAGTCTGCTTTGGCCTAGGTGACCTCGGCAATGTGGGCACCGCAGGGTAGCCTCTACACTAGACACTTTCAAGGCTGGCACGTCGGACACAGTGACTCCCGAACTCAGGGCTTCGGTGTGGGTTAGTGGCAATCATTCTCTCTATAAATAACTCACAGGCTCTAGGAGAACAATTTGCTCATGACAGGAATTCTTCCCAGAACGCTCAACTCATAGGTGACAAACAGCAAAATTCAGCAACAATTCTTAGAGTGCAAAGTGTTCCTGTTGGACTGACGCGTGTAATTTATAGGGATTTTTGAATTCAAATCTAACTGTTCCCCAAAATTTCTAATAATAAATGTTGTTTTGGCGGTAGAGCTTCAAATATTTTTGCCTTAGTTTCCAACACCCAACTCCCCTTAACTATTTTTCAGCTGTCAAGTCATGAACAGTAACTCCAATGGTCATTTTCCTACTAGGCTGCGCAGTACCTTTCCCCATGGCATAACTTCCTGAGTGAAGCTTCATTTGTTTCATCTTCACCACTCTCTGTGCAGCCTGCTCGCTGCTTTGTCCTTCAAACCGGGCAATTTAGTTTATATTCCTACACTCCCTTGCAACTATCTGGAGCACTAAGACTCTCTTGCTTCCATATAGTCATTGCACAAGATCCCTTGTATACAACTTCAACCTTCTCCCATTCACTCTTCTTGGGAAGGGTTCCCCATTAAGCTTCATAAGTTGAATTGCGCCTCCTTCAGTAATTTCTTTGACAATATATGGCCCTAACCAATGCATCTTTAATTTACCCATAAATTTAGTGAATTTACTATCATATAATAGGACAATATAGTTTACCTTGAATGTGTGAAGCTTGATATTGCGATCATGCCATCATTTTTCACGTTACTTCTGTACTTGTTGATGGAATCCTACAAAAAATCGATCTTCTTCTAGCTCCATCAATCGTGCTAGTTGTTCCTCCAAGGCCTCATGAGCCGCCATGTCTATCAAAGATGCTATGCGCAATTTAGGCATAATGTATTCCATCGACATTATGGCTTTAACCCCATAGACCAATTTGAACAGCATTTGTCATGTCATCTTCTTAAAAGTATTCTTATAAGCCCATAAAACTATAGGTATGCGTACATACCAATCATTCCGCTGCACATTGCAGATCTTCGTCAACGCATTCTCCAAAATCTTGTTAAAGGCTTCAATAGTTTTGTTTGCCTACAAGTGATATGTTGTACTCTTTTGATGGTAGACCTGGAATTCCTTAGTCAACACACTGATTGTTTAGTTCAGAATGTGTGTACTCGATCACTCATCAACACTTTCTGACATCCAAATATGGCTAAGATATACTCAAACAAGAATTTTGTTGCTATAGCCCCTGTATAATCCTTAACCGACTGTGCTTCCACCCATCTAGTTAGATATTTCGTCATAGTGATAATATAGCGCACACCCATTTTCTTTCCACGGGGTTGCATTGGCCCAACAAAATCAATCACCCACTTCTCAAATGCCTGCAAGGAAACCTAAGGATGTAGGGGTAGCTCATCCTTTCACGATGGTCTGCTAGTTCTTTGAAATGCATCGCATGCTTTACAGTATGCCTTGGAATCCTTGTGCAATGTTGACCACCATAGACCTACACGCAAAATCGTCTATGCAGTTTCTTTGCCTGCATAATGGCCTCCCCCAACTTCCCCCATGAGCTTCAGCAAGAATGTTGTCCCATTTAAAGTCTAGCACATATCTTCACAATATTTCATATGTACCCATTTTATACAAATGTCCCGCAGTAACTGAAAAATTGGCCGTGTGCACTACTAATTCCTTCTTTTGTTGACTTGTATATCCTTCCAGCGACATCCATAGAGTTAAGAAGTGAATAATTTCTGCAAAATGGTCATCCGTTATGCACACCCAAAAGAGTTGCGCATCTAGAAACCCTTCCTCCAGGTTACTAGGTTCCTCCCCTGGTTTAATCCATGACAGATGGTCAGGTCCCGCATTTAACCTTCCTGACTTCAAATTCATACTCCTGAAATAATAGCAACCATATGTAGATATTCCCTCCCAACGCAGGCTTGTTGATTAGGTATTTCAAGGAAGAATGATCAGTATACACCTGAAAATTCCCTCCTAATAGATGGTGCCTAAGTTTTTGCAGTGCGTAGACCATGGCTAGCCCTTCATTCTCAGTTGTTGAATAGTTTCTTTCGGCCTTCAATAACTTCCTACTTGTGAAGGCAATAGGATGGTCCAGTTCTCCTTCACTGTCCTATGCTAATACTACACCCAGCGCAATGTAAGAAGCATTTTCATGTACATGAAACTCCTTTTTCCAATCGGGGAACACTAACATTGGCACAGTGACCATCTTTTCTTTCAACACATCTAAGATACACTGACATTATTCATCCTAACAGAATTTCATGTCCTTCTTTAGCAATTTCTCCATGGGCACAGTAATTTGAGCATAAGCTTTGATAAATTTTCTATAGTATCCCATATGTCCCAACATTGCACACAGCTGCTTAACGTTTCTAGGGGCCTCCAAGTTTACAATTACCGCAATATCTGAAGGTTCCACCATAAATCCTTGCTTGCACACAACATGAACCAACAAGATCCCGAAAGGTAAACAGAATATGCAATTTTTAAATTCAGCACTATCTGGTATCTGTGACATGTATCCAACATCAGTCACAAACTTGCTACATGGCACTTCACTAATCCGAACACCATTTAATCATCAAAGTACACTTCCAGAAACTTATGAATGAACTCCTCGAATGCTTCTATGACTACGCAAGAAAATATGAGAGGTGCATTCTTTAGTCCAAATGGCATCACATTGTATTGAAAACAACCCCACTCCGTTGTGAAGGTTGCATTGCTTCTATCCTCTGGTGCGATCTTGATTTGATGATACTCCGAGAACCCATTAGTAAAGGAATAGGACTCCTACCCTCCAACATTTTCTAACACTTTGTCTATAAATGGTGTTGGGAATGGATCGTGAACACAAGCATCGTTAAGCTTTTGCAGATCTATGCAAATCCTTATTTCTCCTTTTTGTTTCTTCTCTTGGACCACCATCGGGCTCATCCAATCGGATTCTTCAAAAGGTTATATGATTCCTGCCTCTAGCGTCTTATCCAGCTCTTGGTGAACCTTTTCCTTATACTTAAGATTAAGGCGATAAGGCCTATGTTTAATAGGCTTCACGTCCAATTTCAATGTGATCTTCATGATGCCCAAATCACCGATGATGCCCTTTAAATCAAAAAACTTAGTGGGAAAGAGTCTGGTATTCATGAAGTAATTCAACACCTTTATCTACTATATAATTGTCCCAATAATCTCCAATTTTTGTGAACTTCGGTTCTTATATAATGTCAACGTTTAATTGCTTTGTCTTCAAAGGCGCAGAGATGTATTTGTGGGACTTCGACTTCGCAATGTCCTTATGCCTTCGGAATATTAATATTCCTTGGGTCTTCTTCTTCCTCTTCAATGATCACATTATAGAATTCCAATGTGTGGCATGGCTAGGTGCTCTTTGGAGAAAACCAAAATCAGTGACACCCTAACATGCCTCATGGATTTTATGTGAATAACCAGACCATTTCATAAACCAATGTCCTAAGTTACAGGGATTTAGGAGGTATTACCCTACTGTACACATGACCCCGAGCACTAGACCCAGACGCATGCATCATAGTTTCCATATTTTTGCGGGAAACCATCATACTCAGTGTTTCCCAGACCTTCCCTGATTCCATGAAACATTGGATATTTCACACATTGATTCATCGCTGAGAAATCAACGTTAGTCAAACCAAATACCTAATCCCTGGATAACACCACACTAGTGGGGGATGATTGATCCAGGTACATCTCATGCATATTCGAGGACAAAACATCGTATAAGAAATAGTTAAGCACCCATAAACATGTTAAATCCCAACACCATTTGTGAGTATCTAGAAGAAAGACAAACTGGCCGTAGGGCACATTGTCAAAATCACCCCACACGTGTGACATATGTGAAAGACCAAACCACTTGGTAAATCAATGCCAGGAATTGGGAAAAATTTGAGTCATCTTTTTCTTGTTGGTCCATATTTTGTGGCCTAACTATGCTAGACGCTAACATCATCAGTGTTACATCTTCTCTCAAGCACACCATATGTGGAATTATTTGTACCTTCCATGTTTTCTAGTAGTGAGAGTAGTACTAAGACAAACTAACATTGGAGAGACATTTCGTGATAATATTAAGATCTAGAGATGTTAGCACCTAAGAATTCCCCTCCTCATGACATCAACCAAGTGCCATCATCTCACACTATGAACAATATTGACACTCACACCATTTATTATGTTAGTGCTAGTTTTGTGTGCAGTATCTGCACCAGTAACTCTCATAGTTCTGAGATATGTCGTATTTTACAAACATTTTAGTAGCTTTGAATTCAGCACCAACCTCACATTGAGGAAGATATGATGGCTCCTAGAACATTGATGGTATCACGAGAACCCACTCCTACTCACCATCAGTGTGCCATTATGAAAATTTTACCACCACCTAATGTTGATGACACGCAACCTCACAAACGATTCATTTCCTCTTCCATAGGAACCATGATTCTTGTTATATGCTCATCATTTTTTGGTGTCGAGACTCCTAAACCCATCACAATGGTAATACCATCATCAACTGTGCAGACCCATCCCATTTGTACATTTTCAACATTGCTAGGTTCTATGGAATCAACCACCGAATCATTTTATTGCTCATCCTTCAGCACAGCAAAGACAAAACTCCTCCCTCATGACCTCACGCAACTCGGTTAAACATAAGATAATATTTTTCAATTAGAAAAAAATATTTTGGAGGCCATGATGTAGCCCGAGTGTCATTTGGAGGCCATGATGTAGCCCGAGTGTCATTTGGATGCCATACATCACCTCTCTTTATTCCTACTCAAAAAATCCTTTGTGCCTCACGATGCGTTGATATCCTTAAGTCACCTATAGTACACTATGACTGCATCGTAGTCACTCACGCGATCGAATTTTAAACCCTAAAAAATAGGTCGTACAAGTCACCCTGTAGATCCTTCCTACCCTAAACTACCAAAATCACAAAGGTGGGATGATGCATTCTTACCTTTCTCTCCTTGCATGCTTCCTAGTTGCATAGGTTGACCACAACACGAGAAAACAGCGCTTGGAACCAATCAACACTCCAAAAGAAGCAAGTATAAATGAGGTGGCATATGGCCCACTTTGCCTATATATCAATTTTTTTTCATCTTCATGAGCCCTATAAAGGAGCTTATGACCTCCATTCTCAAAACTGTCAGATAAATAAGGATCAGGACCACGTCATCTTCATCACGGTACCCTTCATTCCATTTCAACCCCGAACTCATTTTTTGGGCTTGATGCATGTTCAAGGTACCCATCTAGGTGAACTTTATCACATTCTTTGATTCATCTTGTTCAACACATTTCCACTTATATATTTTTTTATCAATATGTTTTCACTTGGGGTATTGATTGTTGAAGTTGTGGGTACATCAGTACCTTCCCGCTAGAACCAATACTTTGGTAGTCATCAACAATGAAGGTATCATTCTCCACCCAGCATGATAGGTTTCCTACAAATATTTGCATATCCTGACATCACTTCTCTAAAATGCACCATAGGGTCCATCGTCTCAACCACGTTTAACAATCCCACCCCTTGCACATGGAAAACGTTCATGTCGGTCGATAGAACCTTCCCATTCATGGATCACCCTATGTTGTGGATCCCTCACACCATTGGATCCATGACCATCCACTCAGATCTGGGAGCCATTTTTCTTGCATGCCTTGAGTATTAGTCACATTCTCCTCTTCTTCACATATTACTTAACAACCCGACTCCTAGGCCACCTCATTTATGGTGCAATTGATCAAGTCGAATGCACTTCTGCATTCTACATTTCGCCAACCATCCCTCCATTTGCATAGCCCATTTTCATCACTTCATCCACCTCATCAACCCCACACTAAGACCAACCAATGGGGCCCCTCCCTCCACACAAAACATCATACCTTCATCATCATGCAGGTCACCATTTTCATGGGGCACCCATCTCCCTGTTTGTACATCCCAACCCACTTTTATATTCTTTTGGCAAGCGTACAAATATTTTTTAGGAAAAGGATTTCCACCCATATTTTCATGTCTCATACTCAGAGATAGTCCTGAGTCACCCCTGGTTGGAACTCACTGACCACCACCCCATCCATTGATCATTGATATTTCAGTCAAAACATGCTCACATCTACCTTGGCTATCCTACCGACTCCAGGGATTTTCCCCGGAAGAATTGTTTAACTGTTGCCACTCACATTACAACTCCAACCTCAGGAAGTTGACCATATCCATTCATACTATCCAATTTCAAAATCATGTCTTGTTGACCCATCATATTAAATTCATATTTCTCCATCATGATTCCCCAAATTAACATTTCAAGCGGTTGATGCCTCTTTCCCGTCGACTTCAACACACTTTTTCCAAGATCGAGGAAGTACCTTAGATGCTCCCCTCCTTAAGGGACTTTCTAGGGTGGACCAATGGGAATCATTATCGCCCATTGATGTCATTAATCCCCCTAATGTTCGACACCGACATAATATTTCATGTCAAGCTAGTATCGTACTTTGTGGCCATTGCGGTTCTCTCATTTAGTTGAAAACCCATTCATCACTTAGCACCTATTTCCATAGTGCTTACATTGCAATGCATGGGAGGTACTCACAGTCAAAGACCCATGCACCCATGAGTACCTCCCTCAATAACGCATCACTTTTTGATGCATGAGGGCACCTTATTCTATTTATTTGTCAGAAGTGCCCTTGAGGGCGTAAGTAGTTATCTTCATAAACCATCACCATGTCAGCCACTTCAAACATTTACTTGACATATATATTTCATATATGATTGTAATACTTAGTCATTAGTCATCATCAAAAGCATGGGACATGCCTACATCATATAGACACCTTTTTTAGAGCATGGTTATATTTATCCTCAGTCAAGGTTTTTCCAAACTCATCTCTGCAACAATATATTCTCTCTCTCAAGAAGTTGATTAGGATGTCAATCAAAAAAGAAAAATTTGATGTATTTTGACTATATGTCTGCTCATAACCTCATACATCAAGGGGAAACTATTAACACTGGAAAATCATACACACATTTGTAGAGTCCAAATGGCACCCAAAGTCAGCCAACAGATTGTACAGGTGAAGATTTTCCAGCTCAATGAAAATTAAAAAATTTAAATTCTCCAAAGGTACATGTATAAAATGTAGGTTTTAACCCTGTATAGAAATTACCTGCATACGAATTCTAAAACACAGAAAATAAACAATGCAAGAGCATAACACATAAAACAAATATACACAGAGATTTTCCCTGGATCCCAAAACCGGGACTACCAACTTGATTTTTCATTATGTTCCTTTCAATGTTACAATACATATTTGTGCATGCCAAAGTATCCAATACCATGGAACGAAAACCACCACGTCCAAAACCATGGACCGAAAAACCATCCTGTCCAAAGCCATGTTTGAAAACCATGCACAAAACCATAGGTAGGTCATAGTGCCACTATAGATTGTTTTGTTACTCACCCAACTAACTACACCTCCAAATAGGTTAAACACATACCTGCTTGTAGATCTTCTCTGATCTAGATCTCCAACCTAGTCCACATCAACAAAGCCATGGATATCCAAAACTCTGTCCAATCCAGTCTTCCTTGGTAGCACAAACCATAATCATTAGTGCCACGCAAATACCTGAAAACCCACTTCACTATTGTCCAGTGCACCTTCCCTAGTTTTGACATAAACCTTCTCAATACTCCCACTGCATTTGTAATGTCTGGTCTAGTACAGACCATTGCATATATCAAGCTACCAGTTTCACTTGCATATGGAACACAAGACATGTCCTCTTCCTCTTCTTGTGTCTTGGGACACTGTTCAGCAAATAACTTCACACCTACAGGAATAGGAACCTTCACCGGTTTACTATCCTGCGTATTAAACCTCTACAGTATTGTCTCGACATACTTCCTCTGGTTTAAGCAAAGCTTCTGCTTTAACCGATATCTTTTAATTTCAATGCCCAAAATATAGTTTGCAACACCAAAATCTTTCATGTCGAATTTGGAGGATAATTGAGTCTTCAAATCTTGGATAATTTCTTTGTCATTTCCAACCAACAACATATCATCCACATACAAGACAAGATAAATAACACGGTCACCAACTAATTTAAAATACACCCAGTGATCTACTTTGCTTCTGGTGAATCCAAGTACCCGTGTAAATGTATCAGATTTATGATACCACATCCTTGGTGAATGTTTTAACCCATACAAAGACTTCTTTAACTTGCATACCAGTTCTTTCTTACCCTTCACCGCAAAGCCTTTAAGTTGCTTCATGTAGATCTCCTCTTCTAGATCCCGGTGAAGAAATGTTGTCTACACATCCATATCTTCTACCTCAAAATCAAAATTAGAAGCAACAAATAAAAGTAATCTAATAGAAGCTACCTTGGAAACACGAGAAAAAATATCACCAAAATCAATTCCCAACACTCGGGAATAACCTTTTTCTACCAATTGAGCTTTGTATTTGTCCACCTTTCCTTCTGCATTTGTCTTCTTCTTGAACACCCATTTGCTGCCAGTGGGTTTCCTTCCAGCTGGCAACTCCACCAGATCCCAAGCCTCATTTTTGTGTAAATATGCCATTTCATCAACCATGGCCTCTTTCCAAAGTTTTCCATCCTCTAAATCTACTGCTTCCTTCACAGTTCTATGATCATCATCAAGATAAAGCAAAATTTGAACAGAAAGCAGATGGATTATACCTTTCTAGCTACCTTCTTTCCCGAACTGATCTTCTCACACCCGAAGTTTGTGGCTCTTCATCTTCTGATTCCTCTTATACTGTAGAGTCTGATTCTTCCTCCTTAAGCTCAAACTCTATCTTCTCAAGTTCCTTTGGTTGGGCTTCATGTTTAATAACATCTTTCACCTCTCTGAACACCATATATCAACTATACACAACCTTCCTTGTTAGTGGGTTCCAAAGCTTATAACCCTTTAAAACATCCTTATACCCAATGAGGATGCACCTTTCAGATTTACTATCCAACTTCGTTCTTTTCTCCTTTGGAACGTGTACATATGCATCACATCCAAATACCCTCATATGTGAAGGAGAGGGTATTTTACCAATCCATACCTCTTGTGAAGTCTTATCCTCCAACATTGATGAAGGTGATCTGTTGACCAGGTAACATGCTATCTCCACTGCCTCTACCTAGAATTCCTGTCCTAACCTGGCACCACTGAGCATGCTTCTTGTCCTTTCCATCAACGTCTTGTTCATTCTTTCCGCAACTCCATTTTTATCAGGTGTGTATGGAATAGTCTTCTATCATGTTATACCACACTTCTTACATAATTCTTCAAATTCCTTACTACAAAACTCTCCACCGTTATCTATACTCAACACCTTTATCTTCTTCTCTGTTTGGTTTTCCACCAGAGCCTTAAATTCTTTAAACCTGTCAAAGACTTCAGATTTATTTTTAAGAAAATATATCCATGTATTCCTTGAGAAGTCATCTATAAATGATACATAGTACACATACTTACCCAGTGATGGAACCTTCACAGGTCCAAACATATCACTGTGCACAAGTTTTAATATCTGTTTCGCCCTCTAACAACTAGAGGGAAAACTCACCCGATTTTGCTCCCCATATACACAAGTTTCACAGAAATCAAAATCCAGAGAGCTATTACTCATACCTTCTACCATACCTTTACCATGAAGTATTCGAAGACCCTTCGCTCCAATATGTCCAAGCCTTTGATGCCACAACATGGTCTTCTCTCCAGAGACCACTAGATTTTCTGCTCCACTTTCAAGAACCATATAATTGTTGCACCCATTAACAATAGTGCTACCTTGCAGCTTGTATAGAGTTCCAATTCAAACTCCCCACATCAATACCAGTGCTCCCCAAACCATCTTGCAGTTATCCTTCCCAAACACTGTTTTTACACCTGCATCATCCAACTTGCTTACAGAAATCAAATTTCTAGCTAATGCAGGAATATACAGAATACCTGGAAGTGTTCTAACCCTTCCAACTTGCAATTTCAACTTTACTTTTCCGCAACCAATGATTATAGCCCTCTTCTGATCCCCCAAGAAGACATCACCATCATCATATTTCTCATACTCATAGAACTACTCTCTATGGGGAGTGAAGTGAAAGGATGCACCTGAGTCAAGCAACCATGCCTCATGATATACATGTGTACTTGAAGAAGCCAAGTACACATCCCCACCTTCATCAGAGGAGGTTTTCGCCTCTACAAAAGGAGCATCATCAGATCCCTTTCCTTTGTTAGGAGCTTTAGATTTACAGTCACTTTTGTAGTGCCCTTCCTTTCCGCATTTCCAACACACCACCTTTACAGGTTTTCTAGGAGATTTAGATCTCCCTCTAAATTTAGATCTCCCACTTTATGACTTATTTTTGTTTCTATTCTGGGACCATCCTCGTACAGACAAGGCATCACCATTCTAGCTCTCCGTATTTTTCTGTCTCATCTCCTTCATCGGCAAGGATGAGACTATTTCATCAAACTACAAGTTAATTGCATTGCTACATATTTAAATAACCAGACTATCCCATGAATTTGGTAGAGAACACAAAAAACTAATGCACTTATCTTCATCTAAAATTTTAATATCAACAGATAATAATTGACTTACCACAGTATTAAATGCATTCAGAAGCTATATCACCGAGTCTCCATCTTTCATCCTCAAGTTATACAACTTTTTCCATAGCAACAGTTTATTCACCAGAGACTTAGATTGGTACAAAGTCCCCAACTTGTCCCACAAAGCCTTAGCCGTAGCTTCCCTTGATACATTCAGCAATATTGAATTTGAGACACACAATCGTATTGTGCTCTTTGGCTTTCGATCTAGCTTCTTCCATTCTTCATCGGACACTCCTGTTGGTTTAGTACCTGGATCTACTGTGATCCACTAATATTTTTCCATCAACATATCCTCCATGTTGAGTTTCCACAACTCAAAAATTTGACCATTAAATTTCTCGATCTCTATCTTTCCACTACTCGCCATCTTCTTTCACCACCAAAATCGATCTCGCAGATCTCCCACTAAATAGGGTCTACCACAAGCTCGAGCGAAACCTCTCAGCAACAAAGGCATCCCCTTGAAGCCAAAACAACTTTGATACCAAACATAGGTTTTAACCCTGTACAGAAATTACATGCATACGAATTCTAAAACATAGAAAATAAACAATGTGATAGCATAACACATAAAACACATATACACAAAGATTTTCCCCCTGATCCCAAAACTGGGACTACTAGCTTGATTTACAATTATGTTCCTTTCAATGTTGCAATACATATCTATACATGTCGAAGCATTTAATACCATGGACCAAAAAGCATCATGTCCAAAACCATGGACTGAAAAACCATCGTGTCCAAGGAAAATTTTAAGGATGGAAAATTTTCTTGAAGTTTAGAAACATTGACGAATCTCATTAATCCCTAATATGCAAACTATAAAATGTTTATTGATATATTTGTAAAATTATTCAAATTTATAATGATTTTATATATAGTCTCTATATAAGGTTGGCGATTTTAAAGGTAAAATAATTTTATATTCTAAAATTTGCGCGAATCACCTTTTATAAAAATTGGAAATTAGCGAATCTTTTTGTGGAAAAATCATGGAAAATTAGCCCACTGGGCGAACATTAGCCCCTAAAATTTTCCATGATCGTGTCCAAAACCATGTGCGAAAACCATGCACTAACCCATAGGTAGGTCCGGCCAACCTAATATAGGGTCCAAACATATTTTACCTGGGGCACTGCCCCGGACCCCATAGAGGGGGGTTGTCCACCACCCTGTGACCACCTTGCTATGAAATCGCCACAACAAAGGGCGTCTCTGCCCCCCTTCTACCCCCTGGCTAACTACGTGGGCTAGTCGTGTAAATAATATAACACAATCCAACATAGAATTGAGTTGCGCAACCTATCTAAAGGCCAAAATTGGCAGTCATGTGGTTTTTTCTTTCATAGTCATGCAGTCGGAGAATCAAATGACCCAACAATTCAAAACCACTTCATACACTTGCAACACTAGATTCCCTAACATGTTCCAGTCAAGGAAAACCAAATTCGAGTCGCCCTAGAGATATGCAGCCCCCAAGCGATCCTCTTTTCCTACTCATGGGTTAGTTTCTCATTAATGGATCAAGAGAGGGAAGAAGGATTCAAAATTCTATATAAAGAGGCAACTGGAGGACCAAAGATAAGACAATGTTATGCTAGCAAAATTGTTCTCAAACAATCATGCATTTCATTGTTAAGAAGAGGTAGAGCACTATTATGATGGTAGAGTTACTTCTTAGCAATCCATTATTCTAGTGGTGGAGAGGGTTCCACCATTGAGAGAGCCTTAATACTTATTTGAGAGAGAGGATAAGCTTGCAAAGAGAGTGAAGAAAGGAACCTCCTTGTTGAGGATTTTTTGGCCCCATTTCTTCAAGAATTCTCTCAAATTGTCTAGTATTTATCTATTATATTCGTCTTCTACTTCCAACAGTCAATAAAGGGATCCATTTCCATTATATTATTGACTTGTTTGCTTCATCAAGCACTATTGATGTGTTTTTCTTTTATTTTTTAGTTTATGTTATGCCTGCATTGTTTCTTACCATTTGAAATGCTTTGTTTCTCTTGTTTTTCCACTAACAACAACCAATTTGATCTATGATTTCTTTGCAGGGAACAACCAAGTATTAAGAATTTGTCTTTTGGTACCTCATTTCTATAAACACACAAACAATGGATATTCCAAAACTAGGATTAGTTGATTCCCCTAACATAGCCCAATGGAAGAAATATGTAGCCAAGGCGAGGGAAATAATCCTAGAGGGAGTGAGAGACCACATTGTCTCAAATCTATATGGAAAAGAAACTCCTTTCACAATGTGGAAGACATTGACTTAGTTATTCGAGAATAATATTGACCATAGAAAACTGGCCCTCAAAGAAAATCTTTGAAATATTAATATGCAGAAGAATGATACTATTCCAAAGTATCTCACCAAATCAAAACAAGTTTGGGATGAGCCTGGAGGGGTTGGTGTGAATGTTGCAGAAGATGACCTAGTGAGCCTAGCACTTCTAGGCCTTCCTAAAATCTAGCATAACTACCAAGACTGGGTGAACAAGAGAGAGAAATTACCAAATTGGGAATGCTTATGGTTTGATTTTGTACAATAAGAGATCAGGTGAAATAACAAATATGGAAGTTCATCCAAGGGAGAGTATGAAGAAAATTTTTCATTGGTTGGAAAGGGAAAGAAGAGAAAAGGGAAGAAATCTCAAACCAAACTAGAATCCAGCCAAGGGGACAAGAAGAAAGTCTTGTCCAAAATAAAATGCTTCAATTGTCATGAATTCAGGCACTATGCTACAAAGTGTCCACACAAAAGGTCTAGCAAGAACTCAGGAGGAGTAGCAAGTGAATCATTTTCTTCACATTTTGAGCTAAAATTCACCCTTATCACATGCACGACAGCACTATGATGGGGAATGTCTGGTACATGGAACCAAGTTCCTCGTTCCACATGATAGGGTGTAGATATTTTTTAAGTGACCTGGAGGAGAAATATCTCCAAATGCATATTCAGCTTGTGGAGGATGAAAGGTATAGTGCTACCAAGAATTGTATAGTAGCCTTTAAGAGGGAGTCAGTATTCCCTCTTCACCTCAAAGATGTCATATTTGTACCATGCTTGAAGAAGAACCTCATCTCTATAGAATTTTTTGAATAATATGGCTATGAGGTGATCTTCAATAAAGGGAAAGATTTTTTGAGACACATAGCTACTGGGCAGGTGAAGCATATCAGAGTTCATGTGAAGAACCTATATAAGCTTGATGTGGAAGATTATGGTGCATTAAGAAATAAAGTAGAGAAAGTGTTGATTCACGATGTCGGTGAACTCTAGCATAGGAGAATGGGTCATTTTCATCATGTTGCCTTGAAAATTATGAAGTAAATAACCATTGGCCTCCCTAAAGGATCACTTGAGCAACAACATGTCTGCAAGGGTTGTACCTTTGCAAAGCACATGAAGTCTTGGAGAAATTCCACTCTGATGTTTGTGGACCCTCCTCAATAGCCTCCACTGCTAGGCATAAATACTATGTTATTTTTATTGATGATTTCTCAAGGAAGTGTTGGATCTTCTTGATGTGAAAGAAGGATGGGACATTTTGAAAATTTGTAGAGTTCAAGGCACTAGTTGAGAAAGATACTGGAAAGAAGGTGAAGGCTCTCATGAGCGACAATGGAGATGAGTATGTTTCAAATGATTTCAAGTATTTCTTTGCAAAATAAGGCATTTGAAGAGAGCTCATAACACCCCACAACCCACAGCAGAATGGGGTAGCTGAAAGGAAGAACCAAAGCATTGTGGGAGCTACGAGAGTAATGCTACATGTCCAAGGCCTACCATTGCATTTGTGGCCAGAGCATGTAACACAACATTCTACTTAGAGAACCGAAATCCTGATCATATTCTTGGTATGATTACACTGGAGGTGGATGTCTCGGGAAGAAATTCGGGTGTGTCTCATTTCAGAATTTTTGGGGGCCTTTTTTATTGCCATGTCTCCAAAGGCTCGAGGAAAAAAATTGAGTTGATGGAAGAGTTGTGAGTTTTTGTGGGTTACACACAAACTCCACACAATTACTGGGTGTACTTACCTTCCCTCAGAATCACAATTGTGTCAAGAGATGTAAAGTTTGATGAGGAGAAAGCAATGAGATGCTCCCTTGAGAGGGAGGTTCATATCCCACCAAAAGAGGAGTTTTTAGCTCTAAAGGAGGAGCCTTAGGAAGTTTTGGAGAAGCCACAAATAGAGAAGCAAAGAGGAGGCAGAGTGGATACATCCACTCAGGTAGAACCATCTAGAGAAGGTATAAAAAGAACCAAGGAAACTGATAGATTGGTGCAGGATGCGACATAGAATGTGGGAGTTCCTTCAAATTTGTGTAGGAAAAGGAGGTCACCTAAGAGGTACACTAGCTACATGGCTCTAATGACTCAGCTTGTAGAGACTAAGCCATCCTCTTTTGAGGAACAAGTTGAGAAACCTATTTTGGTTGATGTAATGGTGGAAGAATATGAATCCATCATGAAGAAAATTATTTGGGAAGTGGTCCCAATATTGACACAAAAATTAAATGTGGGTTCAAGATGGATCTTCAAGGTTAAGCATGTAGCAAATGAAAGCATATAGAAGTATAAGGCCATATTTGTGGCCAAAGAATTCTCTCAAGTTGAGGGGATTGGCTATGATGAAACCTTTGCTCCCATAGCACGGTATTCATCCATTAGATCAATCCTTGCACTAGTTGCACAAATGGGGTAGAAGATCCACTAGATGGATGTAAAAACATCATTTCTCAATGGTGTTATTGAGGAGGAAGTTTAAATAGAGAAACTAGGAGGATTTGAGACATTTGATTGAGAGTCTCATGTGTGTAGACTTAGGAAAGCATTGTATGGTCTCAAATAGGCACCCCGAGCTTGGTACACTCAAATCGATAGTTATGTCACTAGATTGGGCTTCACAAAAAGTGAAGAGGATGTGAACCTATATCATATTTTGGTAGAAGGTAAATTTCTCATCATTATATTATATTTTGATGATTTAATATTGACATGTGATGAGCAGATGATCAGCTCTTGCAAGGAGGACCTTGCAAGGAAATTTGAGATGAAAAGCATGAGTATCATGCACTACTTCCTCACGCTAGAAGTATGGCAAGGTGATCGGGAATTCTTTATGTCTCAAGGAAATTATGCTACCGAGATACTGCAGATATTTCGCATGGAGAGTTGTAATTCCATGTAGACACTTCTAGTAACCAACTAGAGGAAGGAGAATGCCACTTTAGGTGAATAGGTTGATGCTACCGTTTACTGGAAGCTATTGGATTCACTGATGTATCATGTGAACACACAACCAAATATGTGCTATGCAGTCAACCAGCTAAGCCAAGCTATGGTTAGGCTAACCAAATTTTCTTGGAATATAGCTAAGCATGTTTTACGGTACCTCAGAGGCACTACCCAGTATGGATTATGGTACAGACAGACAAAGGGAGTGAAGTTTTATGGATTCATAGATGTAGATTCGGTAGGGGTTACATCCAACTGAAAGAGTACATCAAGTGGAATTTTTAGTGTTGGGTCCAAAACAATTTCCTAGTATAGCAGGAAGCAAAGGTCTGTGGCGCTCAACGCAGCAAAATCTGAATACATGGATATAAGTCAAACAGTGTGTGAGGTGATTTGGATGAGAAAAATACTTGTGGGACTCTTTGGTCAAGGGATGGATCCAACTATGATCCGTTGTGATAATCATAGTTTCATTAATCTCTCTAAGAATTCGATATTTCACAATCGATCCAATCATATAGGTATATAGTATCATCATTTATGGGACTATGTGCAGAGGAGGATAATGTTGCTACAATAAATTATGACATAGGAATAATATTATGACATCTTGACAAAGCCTTTGTCAAGAGGGAAGACAACGTCCATAGGTGCAGGATAGGGGTGGTTAAAAATCCTTTTCTTACTAAGAGGGAGCGTTGAGAAGTGTAGCCAGAAAATCTCATTTGACTTTTCCTTGGTCAAACTGAGAAAATTTGAATTTCCACATCAGCAGACAACTTGTAGGTAGTTAATTGAGGTGACATGGCTCTTGTCACTTAGTTACCTTAGTAAATTTGAGTTGGAGGGATTGGAGTTCAATGTGTGATTTCTAATTTGTAGCAATCTAGTTTAGTTATTTACAGTTGTATTCAGTTAACTAGTTCTAATTGTTGATAGAACTAGTTGGAGGTAAGTTGTGTAGTGGGACAACATTATAACTTAGTGATCATACAGTTTACTGATCAATCAACCAAAAATGGGTGTGCATGGAGAGAATTTTAGTTCCTCGGTTGTGATGGATATTCCAAGGAAGTGTAACATCAGTTATAGACTAGTCTTGAATGTATAGGTGTTTCATGCAGTCAGAGATCCAACCTTAGGTATTACGCAATCAATTAGAGGAAAATTCCTAAAAAATAAGGGTCTAATTTCCTCAGGAATTGCGGAAGTAAATAGGAGATCAAGTTGAGCTCATAGCATGCAAGCAATTGTAATGTATTATCTATTCATCTGATTAATGCAAGCAGGATTAAGGGTTTTTACCAGTTGGTTTCCCCTAGATAAATATGTGTACTTGTTTATGTGATTGATGTATGTTTGCAAATTTTATTCAAAATTATGAGTTAATTTTCACAAAGTCGTAGAGTAGAATTGTGTCTCTTGACTTAGATTAAATTTCTTGAGCACTTGTAATTCTATCACCATATTCCTATACTCTTCCTTCTCTTTATTCCTCTTCATGAGTTCTTCTTTGTTTTAGTAAAAAAAATTAATAAAAAAATTTGGGTCCTAATTATGAAAACCAACTTGTTGCATGGTTAGGGAGATAAGTTGTTGTTATTTCTTTTTATGATCATAAATCTTCAAAATTTGTGTTTATTCTCGAGTTAGTTGATGAGATATTATTTAAGTGCCTCCTTCTAATGGTAGTTTTTACATCTACTTCAATGCATCATCTAGGATAAAAGGATCAATATTATTTGTAGTACCTTGAGGCTTTAAGTCATTAATGGCATGTTCTCTCATTGATAATTAGTGGGAATACTTTAATGTCTCTTGGTAATTGGATCTTGCAAGTGACTTGACTTCAACACATTCATTTGTACCTTGCATGATGTACTAGGGTATTGTTAATAGTGTTGAAAATCCATCAACCAAGGGGGTCTCCCCACTATGAAGTCCCAATTAGACCTCACACCTTTTGGAGTAGGATCCCCAATCGAAAATATGGGTGGTTTCGTCAATGGCTATCTATCAGCTGGTTGGCTTCCATTATCTTTAGGAATTTTCCTTGGTTGCAATTATCAACAAAGAGATTATACAAGCGATCTTTGAAACAAGCAAGTAATATGACAATGTGAGTCATACATTCGTAATGCATATGTGGTACTTCCATAGAAGGGAAAAGAGAGAGTGCGTATCTAGAGAAAAGTAATAGTACTGTCCTAAAAGAGGCACACAAGAGCATGAAAGAATCATTGATTAACCTGGAAATTAGATCAAAAGATGACAACGATGATTAAAGCAGTAAAAACACACAATCAATGAGATGCATACCTTAGCCAATGAAATAGTTCATTTTCATTAGTATGTGTTAACGTAAACATACACCACAAACAATGAAAGAATAGCCTTACAATCATTCACAACATATGCATGAAAGTGTAATGGTTCTCAGTGCCTCATATATTAAGTGAAAGTCCCAAGATATATAATGACAATGCTGCCACACTAGCTCCAATAATGGAACATTAAGTCACCACTTGCTCCTCTAAATAAATGTCTTGTGTCCTATGCCAAACTAGAGAAGCCAAGTTGAAAAGTTCCAAGTCCAAAAGTCCTTTTCTTAAGTTATGATGGTGTATTTATAAAAAATGAGGTGTCTCTCCACCTCCCATGTGACTCTTGACCTCCCTCATGACTCTTGAGCTTCTATTATGACTTTTCAAATTTATATATGACCTTTGAGCTTCTACATTACTTTAGAACTTTTTGGTGACCTTTCACATTCCATGTGGGTCCCTTGGGCTACCACATATGTTATATTTTCTCATTTAGGGTAATTACATAATTACATTCCACAAATGATGTGGCAAGACACAATGACACATATGACATTGTGATGACACTTGTACAAGCCATAACTTGGCAATGTTGACATGTAACTCCATGATGATGTGGCAATGTCAAGCTATTTACTTTGTGGGTGTGACTTTGACTTTGTCATGATGGATATTTTCTTTCTATTTATATTCACCCTCCAAAGGATCTAGATGAGTATCGAAACTATATAATTCAAGATATTTTTCTTGATCCAATATCCCTTTGTGTTCTTCATGATTATTCTTCTTTGCTCCTTCTTCATAAGTGTTCTCCTATAGTCTCTTGTTTATGGCCTCTCTTAAGCATTACCCTTTCATGTTGTAATGATGATACTTGTAGATGGAGACTGCTCATGATAAGCCAACATTGGTCTAGAAACACCTATTCTACCTCTTTTTACTCATGGAAGGTGTTGATTGAAATGAGTCAATAGGTAGGGGTTTTGAGAGCATGAAGCTAGGAATTACATAGTTGAGGGCTATAGGAACTCAAGGATGCCTCACTACTAACTAGAACTTGGAAATACACAATAAAGGAGGGCATGGAAAGTATTCTTGCATAGTGAGGGAGTACAGGAGGCAAGGTACTGATCTTGCTAAGTAATGATGTGTTGTGAGGAATACCTCAAAAGGAAGAGATAGAGATTGTGAAGTTGGGCAGAAGAGGGACCGAGGGAAGCCCTCACTATCTACTGGAACTGCGCAATGCATAGTAGGTAGAGAGCTAGGACAAACGCTTGCACAGTGAGGGATCTCAATCAGTAGGAGGAGCATGAATAGTCACTATAACTGTGGAATGTGCAGTGATTCAGAGATAGGATGAGTGAATTACGCAGTTGAGGACTTTAGTGACCCAAAAATGATCCCTTTCTCGCTATAACTACACAATAAGCAATAGAAGGTTCGCCTAATGAAGATAACTTTGTAGTTGACCACTTCAGAAGGACAAGGAGGTAGGGTTTCTCACTAAAAATGTAATGGATAGTAACTAAAGGGAAGACATAAGAAACTACGCAGTTGGGAAATTTAGTGACATAAAGATGCCTTACTTCCCATTGTAGCTATGTAATGTCAAATCTAGGGTAGGAGATGTAGTTGTCAAGGTTAGGAAGCTAGATTGATGGCTTAGGCTTCAAGGTTGCTCTGTGTGTTGGTGGAGATATATTGTCCTCTAGTAATTTATAGTGTGCAGTTTCAAGAGAGGGAGGGTGCTCCACTATGGCTTAGGACTTTCTAGTGCACAACTCCAAAGGGAAGAAAGGTTGGTCAAATATTGAACAAGTTGCAAAGATAGCGAAATATCCAAAATGGCTAAGTGTGGGATCAATGAGACAAGAGAGAAAAAATAATCCCTTAAATGATGATCTCACTATATAACATCAACACATGCCACAAAACTCACATAGCTTGAAGCGATAGAAAAGAGACAATTATTTCTAAGTGTGACTGTTGAAACATCACTTACAGAATACAACTTATGGAAAGAATTTTGACTACAACTAAAACGTGTGTTAAGTTGTGGGAGTGTGTCTATAACATATTCTTATGATATATATGATCATTTAATGTAGAAGAGTGCACTACATCTACCACTAGTGATGCACTAAAGTGTGAAATGAGCAGGAGGTGAAATAATGAAACCAATAGTTGCGAAAGTAAGAAAAATGAAAATGACACATGCAAAATCTAAAGAAATTGAAAGTGATAGATGCTATAGTAGATAGAAAAAAAAAGAAACACTTATCTATGAAAGTGGAATCGAGAAAAAAATACAGTCACAAAAGTCAAAGCAACACTTTCGAAAGTAAAGGTGCACAAAAGCGACAGTTGAGAAAACTCACTAAATGAAGATACAATGCAACCAAGAGAAAGAGGGAGATTGTCAAGTGATATTGCACATTGACTATCGACATAGATTCATAGTGTATTATCTCTATCGATTGCGTGAGCCTTACTTCCAAGAACTGCAAAACGGCTATTCTCAAGGATACACATTGGTTACTAAAAATGCTAGAAAGGGATTGTGCTTATGGATATGTCATGGAATGAACATGTGTAAGCAAGTGGTTTCGACAAAACTAATCTCAAAGTGACCAACAAAAACTGAAGTGATAGATCATGATATCATAAGTAGGCTCTAAAATTCAAGTGTATGAAAAATTTTGGAGGGTGTTTGTCACAATGACAACAGGTACATTGGATCGCATTTACATCAAAGGGGAGTAGCCTCACATCAGTTAATAGTATACATTAATTTAGTGATTATATCATATGCACAAATTCAGAACCTTTATTCACATAATGAGATATTATACCTAAGGTGGATGGGATATGTGAAGGCATATGATTTTGTTTCTAATACAAAAACTACTAGATTTAGGACTAGTGACACAATTCATTACAAGATTAAAACTAGTCCCCTACTTGAATGAACGACAATCTATATTGCAGATAATGTATGCAGAAGTTGATAGAGAATCAAAATGGAAATTTATCACAATTTAAGAATATACTTAAGAATCATCTATTAGTATTTTCTTCTAGAAGCATAGTGGTTATTGGATGTAGGACTCCATTGTGATAGTTTGTACCTTCGAGGAACCATGTGAAAAAACAATGCAAGAAGTGGCATTTCATTCTTGTATCTGCCACAACATACACCAGAAAAATGGACAGAGATTCTCAAGTTATGTAAATAGTTAGTACTACACAAGAATATAGGTAAGGCATTTTGGTAAGTGTGACTTATGAAATAATTATGGTAAGATGTTTTGCGCTGTAATATATGACTGATTTATGAACAGTGTGATAGTTAATATTGACCACCGTACTTGTAGTTCTCAATTAATTTCATTGCTACCTTATCAAATCACTATGAGTCACGCATGTGCAATCCCTCCATACATTTTTATTATTTGAATTCAGTCTAATCTACATAATCTCTACCACAAATCACCACAATAAAAAGTATATTGTTTCTCTCATTGTTTTCCACCCTTATTTCTTAACCTTCCTCAAAAATAAGGAATTGGTATTTCATCATTGTCCCCTTACAGTAGAAAGGATGTGGAAACCTCCAGTGTTCCAAGTTAGATCCCATTAGTGCCAAATTTCCTAATGAATACCCACAATGCCGTAAATTCTTTGAGGAGGCTGGATTGTTTTCATTCTATGACAAGTTCCTAGGACACAACAGTAAGGTCAACAAATATTTTGCATATAATTTCAAAGGTATTGTGGCCTATTTTAATCAACTCAAATTTTTTTGTCTCTAAAGATTCATTTTCATAGTGCACAAACCTCCCACAAGTTGGAGAATGTTGGTTTAAGAAAACTATAAAGGTATTCAACTATAATCAATTTTTGATACCCAAGTAGTAGAATCTGAATTGGAGCAAAGGAATTCCTCGCACATGGGAAAAGGAAGAATGGCATGAATTTACATACTTATTCTGTAAATAAATCACATGTTAGGGTAAATACACAATAAATTTTAGGTATCACGTGAGGTTTTTTTCATGTTTTAAGGATAAATGCAAGATTAATCTTCTATTTTATTTATTAAAGAATTTAAATAATATGGTTAAGAATGTTCAAGCTCGGCCTGAACATGCAGAGACTAGTATGTTTCATCGTGGACTTATTAAAATTTTGGTAGAAGCTTAGTTAAGGAAATAGGGTAAGAGGAAGAGGCCCCAGTTGGTTAGAAAAAGGGACCCCCTATTGAGGGAGAGCAAACCTCAATAGAAAAAGAGAAGGAGACTATCTCCAAACAAGAAGAAACATCAATCGTGAAAAATAAGGAGCCCTTAGTGGAGGAAGAATAATTTTCATTCAAGGACGATAAGAAGCCCAAGAGTGTAACCACCCCTCCCACATTCACCCACTTTCACCGGCTTGTCGGAGTAAACATGAGTTGGGGGCTACTATGACATGACTCAACCTCCTAAGTATAGTTAAGGAAGTGGAATAGATAATATGAAACTTTATTGTGCTTCCTCGGGAGCTACAAGACCCCCAAGAGCTAAACAACCACTCAAGGTGCCCAAATCCTAAGTAAACCTTCCTTTTTAGTAATTTGGTCTTTCGGTCACTTGCATGAGAAGGAAATCTAGTGGTTGTAACCCTTCAGTCATATGGATAACCCTTCCTCCTAATGACTACAATCTATATTTCTTGGTTCTAAGCATGTGACCCCAGAATATAAGCCAGTTTTTCAAGGCTAGTCTCCATACCTCTTCCCAGAACTTGAGAATACTTTCTAGAGTGATATATAACATCAGGACAAAGCCATTTGTATAAAACTTAGTCAATAAATTGACCTAAATAGGCCTAAAGATGACATTCGTTTCGTCAAATATATAATGAACATGAAATATACAGGCCATGAATGCATATCTGAACATAAGGTTTTGATGCTTATCTAAGAATCATCAGGAAGTTCTAATGCCCTCTCACAAGTTGCAATAACATATATTAGGTCATGCATTAAATAACCATTCATTTGCCAATCAAAACATGACAACAACCATAACTAGAATCTCTCACAAAACCATGCCTATAACCAACATATAACCAGAATAATACAATGATAGAACAACCATCAAAGCCACATCATAACAGGTACATTTACTCATAGAATACAAGAGGAAAATAGCTCTTATTAACATATACAAAATCCAACCAAGTCATGGACTTCCATGTACCACCCAACGAAAGATTGGGATGAACCAAATTTTTCTTTCATCCAATCACCCCCATGCCATATTCCAAGCATGAATGTCAGATCTCATGGGATAAACCAAGAAATAAACAACCAATGGAATCCATAGGTTAAACCACCTCCATTCTCACACTACTATATCACCTAAGCCAATCCTGAGATCACCAAACCAAACCAAGCTTAGATGCCTCAGAATTCTTTCACCATCCCTTGAGGAATTTTCCTGTCTCCACCCACCTATAGAGAGATTCCCGGAGAAAACCATATCCACTCCCAACCCTTGGGATTTTCCTAAGACCACCTCATTCTGTCCCAAAACCTTTAGTAATCCAAAGCTCAACCAAGATGAATCCCATCACACCATGGCTATCCAAGAATTGGCAAGGCAAGGCTAAAACCATTATCACACATAGAAAAATCCATGCCGTTGATAGCAAGAGAACCAAATACATACACGCATGTACCATACATTCACAAACCAGGTAGGAAATCACACAACAACCTTATATCTGCAAGTATTCCCATTGAAGCTACTTGATCCAACTCTTCCTTGCTTTTCCTTTGCTTGATTGCTTGTTTTCTCCTCTTGGTGCTCTTTTCTCTCTAAAGCCAATCATAAAGCCAAATTGAATAAAAAAGTTGACAACAGTTGTGAATGGATCCTCCTAAACATTTATATTATTAATGCCTCTAATTTCTTCATTTTTCCTATATTTTCCTTCAATTTCCTCCTCATGCAAACTTGTGACCTTTCATCTCCCTTTTCTCCTATTTTCCTTTACTTTCATAAATAAATGCCAATATTTGCCACTTTTCTTTTCCAAATCCTTTTCCAATTTCCTTAGCCATAATAAACTACAAGTGATGCACACTAGGATGTTTTTCCCAACATTCAGCTTGGAATAAGTGTCCCATGACCTTGGTCTTATTTTTCCATTATTTAATTTATTACATGAAATTTTAACCTAGGGTTGTTACAAAGGGGAATGACTTTCAAAAGAGAAAGATAAAGGCAACATCTTTGTCAAAGAAAAAGAAAATTTGGGGAATGGAGGAGAAAGTTGAATCTAGAGAAGGATCAGATGAGGTGGTTATGGTGAAGAGATTACCTCATTGACCTCATACTCATTCATTAGATAGGCAAAGTGTAAGTCTAGAAGGATCATCTAAAACCATAGTTGCTCCTATGAGTACTTATGTAGGGCCAGATTCGGTGGATACAAATTTAGAAGGAATATATGAACCAATGATAGCTCCTTTGAGCTCTGTTATGGGATTGAATTTGGTGGAAAATGTGATATCCCATGTATGTCAAGATGTTAAGTAGAATCTATTTAATTTTCCTTATTCTAATTCAGAATTGGAGGGAGATGAAAATCCTATCATGAAGTTTGAATCTATAAATATTTTCAAACACAAGAAGTTTGAGAATGACTCTATAATGGATGTTCCCAAATGTGAACCTCTTGATAATGTCCCAAGTCTTAATAACCCTAAATTTGAATTGATGCAGGAAATTTAGGCACCAAGTGTTCCTGAGGTTGAACCAACTGAGGAAGTTTAGGTGTCAAAAGACCCTGAAACTGAGGTGGTGGAAAAGGTGAAAATTCCTAAAACTGAGGTTATTAAGTCTGATGGAATTATGGTATTAACTTCATAACTAGATTCCTTTAAGAAGGAAGTTGAGATGCTTCTTAGAAGTCCAATGGAGTTGTACATACCATCACAGCTCAACCAAGTAAAGCCTATGGAGGTAGGAGAATCGTTAACTAACTTTTAGGTTAAAGAAGCTAAGCCACCTGAGAAGCCCAAAAAAGTGTTAGAATCACAAGAGGCGTAGAAAGTCCCTAAGCTTGAGAAATCAAAAATTACTAAAGTGGTAATAGACAAGCCATGTTTTAGTAAGAAGATGAAGATGAAGAAACTTTGGAAGAGGGTTAAGAAAATTAAATGGAAATATAAACAATTGAAATTGTAAAATCAGGTCCTAATAGAGAGTAATGAATGCTTGAGCAATTCTAGAGATTTGATGGCTGCTCGGAATCCTTTCTTGGTTAAAAAGGGAAAATCTTAGCATGGCAAGTTGGCATATATGGTGCAACATTATAAGAAAATGAAACTTAATTATTCACAAGTGAAAGGGGATTTAGGGAAAGCTTTCCCTTTTGATTCAATTAGTAGGTGGAGTTGAGCACGAGGATGTATGGCAGTTTGGGCATGGGGGAGACGATGAGTCTTAACCTCAACATATCCGTAGTACCTCCCAAACCTCTTTTATGACCCATTTAACTCCATTTCATCTTTCATTTTTAATATGCATTCTTGTATTTCCTATCAATCTCATGATTTTAATGAGTCTCAAGTACTAAGGTGATTATGCATTATTCTTATGCATTTCTTCACTAATTTGGTTTCTATTTTAGTGTATTCGTCTACCTAATTGCTTTGGGATATTGCAACCCTTTTTCCCAAGTTACAAGAAGGATGATCACTGGTTACCAAAACATGATGGCCCGGTGTAGCAAGCTCAAGTTACCAAAAGTGATCATTAAAGAAGTTACCAAAAAAGGGAATGACTTGACAATTAGAGTCTAGTTTAGATATTCACACCCACGATTAGTCCAGGCAAGACAATCTTGATTTTCATTGTATTAGGATATCTTTTGAGTACTAGGTGATCTTCTTATTTAAGGAGATGAATTTCATATATGTATTGTTGGTCGAATAGTTGCTCCCTTTTGTTATAATTTTGTAATGCGTGGGCACACAGTTATTACTACTTATTCATGATTCTAGGCCTAATCTTGAGCTCTTTTAGACTATATATATCTTTGTAATCAATCAAACAAGGTTAGCCATGATATTAGTTTTGAATTAGTGTTGTGTTCAATTTATTGTTTTGGAACTCTGTAGCCTTTTTTTATGATTTAATATATAAATATATTATTTTTGGTTTTCATCACCATGTATAATTTACTTCTTCCTATAGTGCTCCCAGTCGGGTAGGGGCCCTTGAGCTAGGGTGCACTTTCAATTTTGTAGTGGGTTAATGTGTGAGTAGCGTAAGTCTAATTATAATTATATATGTTTAAGTTCTGAATTGAATTTGTTTTTGTAACATTTATTAGACTTGTGTTACTTATGACTTATATTTCTGCGAATTGAATAGTTTTTTTTTAGAGTAAAGGCCCTGTGTGGAGGAATAATGACCCAGAGATCTAGCAAAAGTTGTTTGTGCAACTCCAAGAGTCATACTGGTATTCCTAAGTTGATTGGTTTGTTTTATAGCCAACATGGTGTGATATTTTACATTTATGAGTTAGTTTCATCATTTACAGGCTTGATTGGACATCTTTGTGATGTTAATGAATAGAATAAACTTTGAACTTAAATCCTTAATTTTTTTTGTATGACATACGATTGGTGTATCCATGTTTTGTAATGAAATATTAATAATAGGACTTTGTTACCTTTGAGAGAGTTTATATCAATTAAGTCTACTTCTACATATACTTTGTGGGTACCTTGTCAATTTATGTTCTCCCAGTAAATAATTTAATGTGTAACAATTCAAGCAATTAAATTTCCTCGTCACACCCCCTCAAACTCTCTGAAATACCGAAAAGTTCATTCTTGAACTAATTAGAGGGATATTGGAATTTTGAGGTTGTTTTAAACGTTCAAAAGGACTCTGACTAAATTTTTTCGCATATGATGGTGGGACACTCTCAAAAGAACTCAACAGATTGAGTTTTTGAGAATGAATGAATGATGTGTAATGGGAATGTTTTGCATGTCTATGTTGTTGGATATAATTTTATTGTTGTTTTCATTTGTTTACTTTGAGCATGACCATGTTTCTTTTTTTTCATGTGTTTCTATTGTGGTATCTCTCCTTTTCCATTATTATTCTTTCCTTTTGTGGTGTAGTCTTGGTTTGATTTTTGGGTGAGAGAAAAGGTAAGTAAAGGATCTTACAGAGAAATCTAAATAAAACTCAACCATAAGTGCAAGACCATGACTAAACATAGGTAAAATTTTAAGGATGGAAATTTATCATAAAGTTTAGAAGCATTGGCGAATATTACTAGTCCCTAATATGAAAATTGCAAAATGTTTGAGTTTTCTTGAAAAAACAATTAGGTATATAATAATTTTATAATATTCTACTATAAAATTTTGGCAATGTTTTAGGTCAAATAATTTTATACTATAAAATTTGGGCAAATAACTTTTAGAAAAAACTGAAAATTGGCAAATCTTTGTTTTGGAAAAAGCATGGCAAATTAGCCCACTTGCAAATATTATCCCCTAATAGTTTCCTCGGGCTAAACCATGTTCGTAAGATAAATGGAAATATAGGGTATAAGAAGATAATGGATCAGCTAAGAGGACTTGGTTGGGTCCACTTAAACAAAAAAACACTGACATGACACCTATGAAAATAACATATCAAGGAAGTTTTCCAAAGCTTAATATTGCCTAGCATATGTACGTCCTACATGTCATGAATATGTTAGTGATGAAATGAATGTATATCATTCCATTTCCATTGACAAGTCATTTTTTGAGAATCATCACAATGGAAGGATGATTAATTAATGTTCTTTAAAATATGATGACTATGTGAATGGTATGTTTGAGATAACATGATGAGGTTATCCAAAAAAACTCCCTGTCATGTAAGGGATTCATCAAGCAATTGTCCAATAATGAATGCTTGCTATTAACTATAATTATGTTCATGTGCTTATGATATCTTATGTGCTCATTTTTATATATGAATATGACAGGGAAATGTTGAACATTGTATCAGTAAGTATACTAACAGCTAATTGGGTTCCTGGTAAAAACAATGAAGCACATATGCCACTAGTAGCTTTGGCTGAGAAACCACTCAGTTCTTACAATTTAGCTATTACCACCATTAAAGTGCTAGCTAACCACTTATATACCCATCGAACAATAATAGTTGCCTTATTGGAGGTATATTGATAATGTATGTGTGATAATAATGGAGGTGTGATGATACTAGTGGTGTGATGATATTGAAGTTGTGGTGGAAAATAATATTCCTATAGATAGATGACTACCTTGATGGTATATTGGTCACTCTCACTGGTAGGTGAGTGAGACCGGGGGGCTTATTTGGACCTATATGAAAATATTGTGTGTAGTATATCCACTACTGAGTAATTCCCTTGGTGGTGAAACTACTCAAGTGAGCTAGACTAGATGATGGACATGTACAAAAAGACTATGTGGAGTAGTATATCCATCATTGATTACTTCCCTTTGTGGTGACACTACTTAGTGAGATAGAATTGAGGATGGAACTAGACAAAATGATTGCATGGAGAAATATATCCCCCACTAAGTACTTCCTTTGGTGGTGAAACTACTTAGTGGGTTGGACTCAAGGATGGAGATATATGAAAATACTATTTGGGGTAGTAATATACGACTGAGTGCTTCCCGTTGTGGTGGAACTAATCGACGATTTGGATTTAAATATGGATATGGCTAAAACTTTGTGGAGATATGAAACATTGAGTATTTGATTCGACTATAAAATCACACAATGTTTGTGAGATAAAGGAATAAAAGAGTAACTATATAGATAAGTATCAATTACCAATTCGAAGAATTTATCTACTAAATATGTGGTTTGAATTGATTTAACTTTTATGGTAAACCTCATGAAGAATTTGTTGATAAAAGTGTGGTTTAATTTGCTTCAATTTTTTTATTATTAATATCATTAAACTCATGTTATTTTGATGTAAGTGAACTATTGAACTGTCCAACATAAACATATGACATTGAATACAAGTAAATAGTATCAGCATGATAATATTAGAGTGTGCAGTAACAACATAATGGAATTGAATACCTCAACAACTAGTTCATTGCAATGATACTTGAAACCTATGATATGAATTGATCATCGCGTGAGATGTGTGACTAATATGTAGTTTTAATAAAGAAAGCCATAGGGATGTCTTGACTATAAAGACTCTTCTCTATGAGCAATCCTTGCTAAGAAATGGATCACCTGAGGGGTGGGGGAAGTAGAGAAGGCAATGCCTAAACTTGGAAGGTATGTGACAACAAGGAAGAGGGAACCAAAGAAAATTGGTTTCAAAAACTCACATGCATAGTCAGTGGGATCAAGCATACATTTAGCATGCCCCAAGAAGTAATGAGACCCATTCCATTCCTTTGATGACATGGCTGAAAAGGACAATCTAGGAAATAGAAAATGTGTTGATGAAAAGAGCAATAGTGAAAATCTTAGTTATTATTTATGTTCCTTGTTATAGAACACCAAGGACAATGTTCCTTTAAGGGGGCGGGGTTTGTAACATCCCCACATTCTTCCCCCACTTATTGTAATTGATAATTATGATTGTAATCCCAACATGGAATGACCATGACAAATTAAACCTCTAATTAAACAATAATTGTTATTATTAATTAACTAACACACAACTGAAGGTTGGACAACCTTATGGATCCTTGGCCTAAGGGAAAATTACTTGCCCACATTTTATGCTTTATTAAATGGCATAGATACTAGTGTCATACTGGTGGACTACACTTGTTTCATGCTTGTTGGGTTCCTATTACATGTTGTGAATAGGCCCATACTCCCCTAAAGAGGGAAGAGGTGGCATAATTGATTGAGCCACCATATGATACATGGAAAGGTGAGATTGGATTGAGTGGTATAAATGGGTAGGTATTTCCCATTATTAGGAATTCTTGTTTCTTTAATTTTTCACTCATAGAGCGAGAAATAGAATGAACTGAAGATCAAAGTTGGGCTTTGGTAGATAGTAGGAAGAAGAGAAGAAGATGTGTTGGACACTCAAAGATTGGAAATGGTTGACCTCAGCCAGCTCTTATTCCCTTTTATTTTATGCTTTTCCATTGAACTGATAACCTATTATTGGTGACCTGGGTGATCATCCATGTGGCTATGTTTTATAACCATTGAGTTTTCTCTAATCCTAGGTGTCGTATGTGAGCTTTAGCTAGTGCATGGACCACTAAGTGTTGTTTGTTGAGATGGAGCAGCACTAGAACAATGGAATCCATCTCTCAAAAATCGTGTTCAACCCATTTTGTGAACCCTTACCCTGTGCAATAATTTTCCTCGGACCTTGGATCTAGCTCAAGGCTAGTCAGCTACAAGAAAAGTTGTAGTGTAGTTGGCCTATGGTTGGGTGGAAAGTGGAAGTATCTCCTTTAGTTTCCAACTAAATCAATATACACATATAACCATCATTGGTTATGCATGTTAGGTTATGGGATATAATAGGCCTTATTATGCTTATGATTCATGATTAATCTTGTGTCATATATGTATGAATGTATGACTTATTATAGAGTCATGGTTGACTAGCTAACATGTGTAACTATGTTGAATATGAGCTACCTAGGCTATGTGGTTGTAGCCTTATTAATTCACTTGTAGGTTTCTTGATGTGTCTATAGATGGTCTTTAATCATTTGTATCAATTGTATTATGTTTTTAGGAGTTTTGGATTATCTCGTGAGTATTTTATCTTATAACCATGTTTCTAGGATGTTGGGAGTGGGATCCCCCAAGGGCAGTTTTGGGGCTAAAAGCCCATGTTTAAGTCAATTTTTGTAATATAATTCTAAATACCCCTCATTTTTTGGTCGCGGAGCGCGAAGGTGTTATGTGTCAAAAATGGTAGTCCGCCCTTAGTTTTGTAAAGTAAATTCAGTTGTAAGAGATCTACCCATGGTCCACAGACCATGGGATTTTATAAAAAGAGCTAAGCTCTAGGGTCATAGAAGGACACACGATGTAATAGAGTCATATATTTGGAGCAAGAAGTCTAAGTATTGGGTCGTAGCATAGGTAGAGGCTCTACAGCTGAGTGCAAAGAGGCCTAGGGTAGAAGTCTGCAGCTGAGTGCGTGGACCCCTGCAGCTGTGTGCGCAAGGCGGACAGAAGTTGTAACACCTGGAAGATATTAATAAAAGGATTCTACAATTTTTGTGTCTTTTTTCTATTGATGCGTTTGGATATTTTATGTATGAATTTCCTTCATTATGCTTATATGATGCACAAATGAATGCAATTACATTGAATAATTGAACGCAATTATGAATATCTTCTTATGTGGTGTTAAATTTAGGTATTTGATGAGATAAGCAAATCACTTAGCTTAATTGGGGAATCTACATGGCACGCTGCCATGGTAGCACAAAAGTACCTTAGCAGCAGGTTAGGGTTGTGTGAAGGTTGATCGTACCCTTTCGCAGTGGTATGGAAGAAAGGAATAGAGGGCTCATATTGCAAGCCCTAGAAAGAAGCAACCTGCGCGAAGGCAGGGATAGAAGGAATCAAACGACATCACAACCACCTCAGGGTGTGGAAACTTGGTTCCAGCATCCCCCCATACTACTTTGGGTGAGACTTCGATCCGCACCCCGCGGGTTGATATCGAAAGGGTCTGTAGTGTAGAGATTTGTTTGGCTAATTAATGCTGAACTTGGGTTAGGGCCCCTCAAGCCAACAAATGGTTCCGTTGCCGGGACTACAATCTACATAAGAGATGTGTGATGTCGTATCACTGGAATCCAACTAAGAAGGTGATCAGAGACTGGTTGGATAGGAATATCAATGGATTCGTGGAGCAGGAGAACATAAAGTCATGACTGACAAAGGAACAATGGTTGGACAGATACCTGTATATAGAGATCCATGAGATCTTTTTCTGATCCTTCCCTATTGAGTTATACGAGTGGATCGTGAAGCTAGCAAATAGCCAGGGAAGGTGGAAACTTGACAGTCCTATTATGTGGACCCCAAAGCTAGTGCGAAGGTTGGAAGCATCGAAGGATAAGATCACCTGCATTGTCGATCATTGGTTCAATCACGTCATAGGAGGATTTGAGACTAAATTTGTGGTCAATACCAAAGTCAACTACAGCGAGGCGTTGTGGTCCTTTTTCAAAGGACTATGAAGTAAGTACGTAAAATCTTTGAATAACTGGACTAAAATGCTATTGTGCGAAAAATGAGTTATGCAGCTACCTTGATGCTCGGGACTACGCAAAGAAGAAAAACTTACAGGAACGAAGGAAAGAAGGGTCCGAAGTATAGTCCATTGACTTCACCTCCGCGAGGTGACGAGGAAGAAATAGTGAAGGTTTCTCCATGAAATGCTATTCAGTTAATAAGATAAGGATTCCTGTGAATACCACCTCCATCCACACCACCTCCAACTTCACCACCATCACCTCCAACTTCACCCATACCACCTCCACCTCCGCCGCAGTTCAGTATGGAAAATACAATGAAGTTGCCTTTGTTCAAAGGCTTGGGAAATGAGGACCCAAAGCAGTTCTGGTTCATTGTGAGCATTGTATGGGAAGCTCAAGGTGTTACAGATGATCATATAAAGAAGGAAACACCGGTTAGTTCTTTGCAAGATCACGTGCTAACCAAGTATATTAAATAATCTAATGATAACCCGAATGCTGGAGTAGCAGTCATCCAAGTAGCACTGAATAGAGAATTTAGTAGGCCTAAATCTGAGGCGCAGTCAATTGTGGGATTCAAAGAGATCGCAATGCAACCAGGCGAGACGCCTTGGGAACTAGATCATAGGTTGAAGTGTACAATCCATGAAGCCAACATGAATTTGACAGATGGACAGCATCGCGAGTGGTTTGTGGTTTCACTACTACCACACTTAAGGAGTGTGTTATTGTAGCAGAAGATAACCACTCAGGCGAAGGCCTTGGAGATTTCCATGAGACTACATGAAACACCGATGCAAGATCCAAATGTAGGATTTCAGCAGATCCATGTGCAGTTGAAGAATTTGTGCCTTGAGATGTAATTTTTGAAGCAGGATAGGACGGTTCGACCAGAGGTGTGCGAAGAGGTATGGTGCTTGAAATGCAAGAGTCAAGGTCATGACAAAGACCATTGCCTGGTCTTTGCAAACTATATTGTAGGAGGAGGACTGATGCCTTTAAGGCCAGAAGGAGGACCTAGCGCGGGGCATGCATTATGGTGTGATATCTATCAGGTAGTTGAAAATCATGCCACGGATAATTGTCACTTGTTATAGAAGTTTGTACAAGCACTACAACAGTTGCTCTAAAAATTTTGTAGGTCGATAGGACATGATGAGCGTACTTGCAGGAGCTATGAATTGATGATTGATAGAACCCCCACCTATAGGGTTCAGGCTGAAACACGGCCCCTTAACCAAAGCGCGGGGATGGAGCGGACAGGATTTCAGGGGCGCGGAAGAGGTTGAGGCGGAGGAGGACCTAGTAGAGGTCAAGGACAGTTTATTTGCTACAATTACGGAGGACTAGGACATTATGCCCATGATTGCACTTATCCAACGCATTCGTCATGCAAGTATTGCATGCTATTTGATCATGAAATGGAAGATTATCCTACACTGATAACTAAGATACATGACAAAGCAGCGCTACCACCTCCGCTGACTTAGAACCTACAATCGATGAGGTCTGAGTCACGCGAGGAAGATACAAATGTAAATATTGTGCTCAGAAGTGGAATCGCGACAGGAGATGATAAGGGGAAACAACCAGAAGACAATACATGGGTTTGCAAAGCTCCAGCGAAGGAAGTCGAGTTCAATTTGGAGCACACACGTGAAACCTACATGGAAGCTAAGAAGAGCTTCTTTGAGGCCTCCCCCTTAGGATGCAAGGACAAGCTTGAGCAGGAGATGGACCCCTCTATGCTCACAACTTTCCTAGAGACCTGTATGAAGTTACTGTGCCATACTAAGGTTGTGAAAGGGTTACAAGAGCTCATCAATAGATGCATTGAAACCGCGCCAAGTGAGTTGCGCATAGTATGAAAGATTGGCAAGCATAAAATAAGGATGGGGCAGGAGATGAGACTGACCGTGCAGATAGGAGAGTATGAAATGGATTAGATTATTTTAGACATGGGGATGGACACGAACGTCCTACCAAAGCATACTTGGGAGTGAATGGGGAGACCTACGCTGAAATGGTCTCCAATTCAGCTAAGGATGGCGAATCAGCAGAAGATCATCCCCTGGGGCGACTGCAGGGGGTGACCATGGATATTGAGGGAATGAGCACGTTGGCTGACTTTGAAGTAATAGAGATAGTGAATGATAGCAATCCATATCCTGCGCTCCTAGGAATTTACTGGGCTACTGATATGAATGGGGTAATCAATTTGAAGAAGTGAAAGATGATCTTTGAAAATAAATCGTTGCACATAGTAGCACCCCTCGATCCTGCTGAAAGATCACGCTATACAGAACCAGTCCTCGATTATGAAAGTGATGATGATCTGGACTATATCTATAAGATAACAGCGTGAGACCAATATTGGGTGAATCCCACCACAGATGGATGGATTACATGGGATCATGAGAGTTCTTGCACTTCAGACTCTGATCAAGAAATAAAACGCTGGCAGAATCGGTTACATGAAGTAACTATGTTGAATTGCAACATGATGACCTTATCGTTGCATTGTGTGTCCTCAAAGGTAAGAAATATACCTACTTATGATGATCTAAATGAGGTAGATATCTTTTTGAATGCATTTGAAAGGGAGGTAATGGAAAAGCAGTTGTTCTAGGCATTGGACTGGACATTGCGCGCTACGCCTGCAATATGGTGGGGTGCACATAAGGGAAGCTTTGATGAATGGCGCGAACGTAGGAGGATGATGAGAGCTCACTTCGGGAAGCTGAAGATGCGAATGACAGAAAAGTATGATGGGCAGGATGATCCACGTGCACTTTTGGCCAAATGGGCCCAGGCTTATGGAGAAAAATCCCAACCTAAATGGGTGCACTTGTTCTGTCATACCCTAGATGTTGCCCCAATGAATTGGTATGTAGAAACAGAGCTCCACCATGGGACAGGAAAATGGGATATCTTGAGAGAAGGGTTCATGCTAACATTTAGTTTTGAGGACAGGTTTAACAGTATTGATGAAGTGCTACAAGAGGTGAAAGCAGCAATCTTTAGGATATCGCAGGATCCTTTAGTCCTGATTCAGTCAGAATGGGTTACTTAGCTGAGTCGCGTGCTAGAATGTTATAATGTAACTACTAAAGAAGAGGATGAGGATCTACGAAAGATTAACATTCTGGAAATAGAAGGTCACCGCGAGGTTGAAGCATGATTGTTCAGACGTCTTTGTTTCAGCCGGATGTATACCCCAAGAATTTTGTACACCCATCCACGCGGGGGGTTGCAGGGGGGACTTGCCCCCCCGCGGGGGTCCAAGGGGGTCCGGGGGCCAGCGGTCCCCCGGCGGGGGCTCGTGGGCAGCACCCCCGAAGCTAAAAACATATGTAAATTTGCCTTGTAAAAAGTATAGTAATTTCTAGTCAATCTGGGCCATTGATTAGGCGGATGATCTGACGATAGAACTTATGTTTAGTTTAGGGTTTTTTGCCCTAGAAGGCGACCCCTCTCTATGTATGAGGGTATTGTATTTGAGGCTGAAATATAGATGTGTATTCTGTGTGTGAGCAAGAAACAGAGAGGTGAAACTGTGAGAGAAAACAAAGGATATTACAGCGGATTTGCTGTAGGTTGTGTCTCTTCATTTTGCTGGAAATAGAAAGGAAGGACTGGCTGTTCGGGGCGGACGTATCCCAAACTAGGTGAACCACGTATATTTGTGTCTCTCTTGTTTTATGTGTTTTCTGTGTTTATATTTCTACAATATTTTATGTGTTCCATTGCTCCGTAATATATAATTTTCTAACAGATGTTGTCCCAATAAATTGGTATGTAGAAACAGAGCTCCACCATGGCACAGGAAAATGGGATATCCTGAGAGAAAGGTTCATGCTAACATTTAGTTTTGAGGACAGGTTTAACAGTATTGATGAAGTGCTACAAGAGGTGAAAGCAGCAATCTTTAGGATATCGCAGGATCCTTTAGACCTGATTCAGCGAGAATGGGTTACTTAGCTGAGTCGCATGCTAGAATGTTATAATGTAACTGATAAAGAAGAGGATGAGGATCTGCGAAAGATTAACATTCTGGAAATAGAAGGTCACCGCGAGGTTGAAGGGCCACAGATTAAGAACCCTGATATAATCATGTCATTGAAAACAGAACAAGTAAACATTGGTACTGCGGTAGAGCCCAAATTCGCAAAGATTGGAGATTATTGGGATGACACAAAAGTAGATAAGGTCACTGAATTGCTCCATGAATGCCAGGATTTATTCCCTACCAAGTTTACGGATTTGAAAGGGATAATAATGGACCTAGGAATGATGAAGACCACGTTGAAACCTAATGCGAAGCCCTTTAAGCAAATTCCTTACCGTCTCAATCCAAAATATAAAGAGAAGGTCCGCTTAGAGCTAGACAAGATGCTCACGACAAGCATCATTGAGCCTATGGAAGAACCTGACTCGGTAAGTCCAATGGTGGTATAGAAAAAGAAGCAGAAGGATGAAATAAGGATATGTGTGGATCTCAGGAAGCTGAATGACACTTATGTACATGATCCTTTCCCGACTCCATTCACTGATGAAGTGTTGGACAATGTAGGTGGCCACAAAGCATATTTCGTCACTGATGGGTTCTCTGGGTACCACCAGATCAAAATCACACCAAAGCATAGGAGCAAGACAACCTTTGTGACTGAATGTGGTTGCTTTCAGTACACCGTGATGCCATTTGGGTTGAAGAATACACCTGCGATCTTCTCGCGCGTAGTTGTTGTCATGTTTAAGGAATTTATTCATAAGTTCTTCGAGGTATATTTTGATGACTGGACTATATTTGGGCTAGTTAAATGCCATGTAGAAAGCTTACGCCTAATGTTGGATACCTTTCAAAGATGCTAGATCATGATTAATCTCAAGAAGTGTTTGTTTTATGTTCCATCTGGGAACCTGTTGGGGCATGTGGTTTGTAGACAAGGACTCATGGTAGATCCCACAAAGATAGCAGTGATATTGAACTTAGAAGCACCAAGGAGTGTGAAGCAGTTGTGCGCTACCTTGGGACATACAGGATACTACAGGAAGTTTATCAAAGTCTATTTCTAGATCATCATGCCTATGGAGAAATTGTTGAAGAAGGATGTCACATTCTACTGGAACGATGATTGTAGGAAGAGCTTGGATATATTGAAAGAAAATATGGTCACTGCATTGATTCTAGTCTTCCCGGATTGGAAGAAGGAGTTTCATGTGCATGTTGACACGTCATGTATAGCATTGGGAGTAGTACTAACATAGGCTGGTGGAGAAGGCTTGGACCATCCTATCATGTTTGCAAGCCAAATATTATCCAAAGTGAAGAAGAATTATTCCACCACCGAGCACAAGGGGCTAGATATGGTGTATGCGCTCCAGAAGAATAGGCACTACTTGCTGGGAGGCCATTTTAAGATGTATATGGATGTCTCCACGCTGAATTACCTAGTCAATAAGCTTATGTTGGGGGGGAGAATCTACAGGTGGCTCTTATTGTTCCAGGAGTATGATTTTGAAGTGGTTGGTAAGCCCAAATGATTGAACGCAGGACCAAACCATCTGTCACGTATCGAAACAGGGGAGGAACCTAGTAACTTGGAAGAAGGATTGCATGACGCGTGACTATTTGCAGTGTGTGTCGCAAATGGTCATTTCGAGGATATAATACACTTCTTAACAATAATAACTACACCGAAAGGATACATTGTCAAGCAAAAGAAGGAATTAGTGGTGCGTGGTGCAGATTTATCTATCATTATTGGGCATCTGTACAAGATGGGGATTAATGAGATATTACGATGGTATGTAATTGAGTTTGAAAGAACTAGCATCCTCACAAATTCTCATGGGGGCGCCGCAAGAGGCCATTATGCTGGGAGAGAAACTACGCAGAAGATTCTACGCGTAGGGTTGTGGTGGCCAACCCTTCATTAGGACTCAAAAGCATATTGCAAGGCATGCGATGTGTGTCAAAGGACTGGCAGACCATCGCGGATGGATGAGATTCCTTTGAATCCACAAATCACATTGCAACCCTTCGAGAAGTGGGTGATAGACTTTGGAGGACCCATTCAGCCACAAGGAAAGACAGGAGCAAGGTAAATTATCACCACAACGGAGTATTTGACTCGTTGGGCAGAAGCGCAGATGGTGAAGGATTGCACAAGCGCAACTATCGTGAAGTTCCTATTTGAGCATGTACTAATCCAATTTGGTTATCTGAAGATCTTGATGAGTGATCGTTGTACGCACTTCCTAAATGAGACGACCAACGCGCTGACAAAGGAATTTCGAGTATACCACCAAAATAGTATGCCTTATCACCCGCAGGCTAACAAGACGGTGGAAGCATTCAACAAAGTGCTCGAAAATGCACTAACCAAGGTTTTCAATGCTCAGTGAAGTGATTGGGACCTACACATACTTGCAGTATTGTGGGCTTATCGAATGAAATGCAAGAAGTTGATTGGAAAAACCCCTTTTAGGCTTGTCTATGATGTTGAAGTAGTAATGCCTATTGAGTAGCAGCGCTCACAGGTATGATGGATCATGGAGCCCTAGAAGAAAGGCTCGCCTAGCTGGATGAACTGGAGGAAGAAATATTTTTAGTTGGATTTAACCAGCAGGTCCAAAAGTAGTGCGAAAAGGCATGGCATCATTGACACGTTAAGCTACGCACATTTAAGGTAAATGACCTAGTTTTTCTATATGATAGTAAGTTTGATAGATTTCCATGGAAATTCAGGATGCACTGGTTAGGGCCCTATGTCATTAAGGAAATTACTGATGGAGGAGCGGTACAGCTGGTCAAATTAAATGGAGAATCCTGCCTAGGAAAGGTGAATGGTAGTCACTTGAAGCCATACATCGGTGGTCCAACCATGTGACTAAATGAAGGTAGCATAGTCTTAGCACTCCAGGCATCTGAAAGGAGGTGCATGACTATAAAATACACTACCTAGGTTGGGGAGCTACGCGATTGGAAGATGGTGTGAAGCAAAAAAGTATCACTAGGTCTGTAGCAGTGCGGAGGGAGCTATGCTACCCAGGAAGAAATTGCACAGGTTGGCGAGAAAGTGACCGTTAAAGTCACTGTTCATGAAAAGATGGAAAAGTGAGGTAAAATGGAGTAGGCGGCCGACATTTAAGATGAAATTTATGGCTTATATCCTTCAAAATATTATACCAATCCGACATTAATGAACCGATTTTTGGGGGAATGGTCGAATTTGAATTCAAAGTGCCCTATAAATTACAAGTGGTTGTCTAGCGAAAAGCACTTGGAACTTTGATAATTAAGTTGTTATTCTCTTCAGTGCCTATGAATCATGAGCAATACAAGATTTTGATAGTTTCTGGGTATTTGCAACATTACCAACGGACACAGAAGAATTCTTGCGGAAGATCATGTCAGCGCTCCCAAAAGTTATCAATACACAGCAAGTAGTAGAGGAGCCGGCATAGGAAATGGAGAGAGAGGTAGAAGTAGTCACTCCAGAAGTAGTTGAAGTATCGATAGAGTTCCCTAAACCCCCAAGAATGCTGAGACTGAAACCAACCCCAACCAAGGAAACTATGAAGGAAAAGAAGGGCCAATAGCCTGCCATACCAGTGCGTGCCTCACCAAGACGAAACCCACCAAAGCCCACTACACAGGGGAAAGGCAAGGCTATAAACATGGAAGCATAGGGGGAGGATATCAAAGACATCCCGATGGATGATGAGGATGTGGGAATGGAAGTAGAGGAGGTTGAAACCTAGGGTGCAGACCCCATTACACAGTTGTCGGAGTATGTCCCTCCATGCAAGCCTAAGTCCAAGGTCCCAAAGGACATTGATGAGAGTAAGACTCCCCTACAAACCCTTCTACTACTGGATGAAATTACTTTCAATGGTCCACGCTTGGCCTGAGTCGATATTGAAGCTTGAATACTAGGACTTGGTGGACTACGAGAAGTTCCCGCACCTCGCAACTGAGCAATTGATGCACTGCATCATAGATACAAATAAAAGAATGACTGCCTTGAAGACATGGAGGTGGCTGAAGGAGTTAGAGAAGGCAGGATTGTTGACCCTGCTCTAGGTGCCACATTATAACCACACCCCGGTGACAATTTTGGTCATCAAGCAACTATTGTGCTTGGTGCATGATGGGTGTATGTGGTTGGAGGAGCTGATACCCATCATAGATATGTTAATCCACCGAATAACGAGCCTATCGTATACAACCAAAAATCTAGCTATGATCTTTGGTGGCAAGGGTGGCGATTAGGTGCTCACAGAACCAATGAAGGAGAAATTAAAGCTAGTGAAGAAGCCATGTGGGTACGCTATCTCCAGCATCTGCGACCCTTCTATGAAGGTAGCAACGCAAATCCTTACAGGGAAGGTGATGTGGAAGTTTCGCACCGACAAGGTGTCGAAGCTTGTCATCACACTCGCACAACAGTTCACAAAAGGAGTCCATTTTAACTGGTGAGACTACCTTCGCAGAGAGTTCCTAGCAGACTGTCGCAAAGCACAAGAGAAAAGCAAGACATTCCATTACACGTGGCTATTGTTATCAATTTTGTTGGTAGCGTGGGAGCTAACAGAGGAGAGTGAGTTCCCTTCGATCGCACCAGACCTTCTTGAAGCAACGAAGTACGCTTCGCTGTGGGCGACCAAGGACATGGAGTGAGCTTAGGACAGAAAGATCTTCTGGATTTGATGGAAATGAATATCAGAATGGCCATCAAATGCAAGCCACAATTGTTTCCCATGGTATATGCTAACCTACAGATCTATTCCGAATTTAAAGCTGATTTCCATCGAATATCAATCAGGGTGTGGAAGGACCTTGTGTAGAAGTGGTACGATTTGTCAGATCTGGCCACAGATGATGTCATTAATGTGGTGCTTGATAAATTTCTCATGGAGTGGCGCACTACCATAGACCTGGTGGTGGGTGGAATCAAGTCCACTACACAGAAGAAGAAGGAGGAGGCCAAGCTGAAGATGACGCAGCTAGTCAAAAAGAGGAAAAAGGAGGCCGCTAAGAAGTCCCAGGTAGAGCAGGTAGGAACGGAGGTAGGAAAAAAAATAGGTGGCACAGACCAGGGCTTTGACAAAGGCGCATAGGCACCTTCACTTGAGACTGAAGAGGAGGACATAGAGCAGCATGGTGTGGACCCTCAGATGTCCACTGCATTAAGCGCTCGAGAGAGCTGGAGAAGGGATGGTCTAGAAAGAAATCCAAAGTGACCAATACCTCATTAGACCCTATCACATTGATGGAGGGCAACATATATGACATCAGTGACATAGTCAAAGATGTCACTGCAAAGGCCCTGTAGCAATTTGAAAAGAAGTAGCAAATCATACTAGTGGCCATCCAAACCAGGTTACAAGAGTTACAGACCCACGCGCTGTAGGCTGGTACAGTGTCTACCAGCTTAGCCATCAGCACTTCAAAGATTGTCGATATGCTGCGCACGAAGGCTTCCAGTGTGATAGTGCTGCTAGATGGAGCACTGACCACAAAAAATAAGGCTGACAGGCCCACTTTCAGTGCCTTGAAGGGAGTTGGACTGAACCTGGCAACGCTTCCACGCGAAGCACTCCACCTCTTGCAGGATGGAGTAATTGCATAGTTGACGGCCCGTAAGCACTGCACCCTCCAAGTGATTAGTGAATAGCGGATAAACAACAAACAGATGGCCCTACAGAGAAATGATGCCATCTGCTAAGGCCGAGGTGACTATCCAGAGCATGAAGATCATGCAAGTTGTGGAGGAGGAATGCAAAATGGTCCCAGAGTTGGCCATTCCAAAGGAGGAGCCAGTCAAGGTCTACATCCACAAATTAGCCACAGGGATGTGCAACATTCGAAAAAAGATGGTGTGGGTTTAGTTGGAGTTGAACCTACAGATTACAAAGCTCCAGTTGAGGGCCCAACCTTCAATACTACCAGAGGTAAAGGAATAGCGGGTGGCCGCTATCACAGAAGTAGTTGTGGCGGTGGAGAGTGTAGTAGCAGAGTGCACACAGTTGTTCGAGCAATCATTTGAGGTCATGACCAGCATGTAGGAGGACCCAAACATCCAAAGGCTAGAGATAGAAGTGCGTGAGCTACAATAGTGCTATGACGAAGTTAAGGGCATAGTGCAAATCGTCGCGCTAACATAGTGGCTAGTCAAGTTGTAGGAAGCCAATCAGTTGAAGGAACAGGTGGATGCAGTGCTGCACAAGGAAGCATTTCTAAAGGTGCGGCTAAAGCCCTGGCTAGAGGAAGCTTACACAGCCACAGGAAACATTGAAGGCAAGCTTGCGACTCTACAAGCGACGCAACAAAAGCTTCAGCCTAACAATGCAAGAGCAATAACCGAGAAGACAGTTGAAGATGCGAAGTAGGCAGCAACTCAGTTCACGGCTGAGGTTGTGGTTATCTGGGTCGAGCTGGATGGGCTTTGTGAAAATATCTTTGCGCCTATTGAGTGACTCGAGGGCGAGTCACGATGATTGTGTTGTGGGACTGTTGGGAGCGGGACCCCCCAATGGCAGTTTTGGGGCTAAAAGCCTATGTTTAGGTCAAATTTTGTAATATAATTCTAAAGACTCCGCATTTTTTGGTTGCAGAGCGCGAAGGTGTTATGTGTCAAAAAGGGTAGTCCACCCTTAGTTTTGTAAAGTAAAGTCGACTGTAAGAGATCTACCCATGGTCCGCGGACCATGGGATTGTATAAAAAGAGCTAAGCTCTAAGGACATAGAAGGACACATGATGTAATAGAGTCATAGCTTTGGAGCAAGATGTGAAATTCTTGGGTCATAGCGTAGGTAGAGGCTCTGTAGCTGAGTGCATAGAGGTCTAGGGTAGAAGTCTGCAGCTGAGTGCATGAACAGAAGTTGTAACACTTGGAAGATATTAATAAAAGGAGATATTCTGAAAATTTTGTGTCTTTGTTCTGTTGATGCGTTTGGATATTTTATGTATGAATTTCCTTTATTATGCTTATATGATGCAGAAATGAATGAAATTACATTGAATAATTGAACGCAATTACGAATATCTTCTTACGTGGTGTTAACTTTAAGTATTTGATGAGATAAGAAAATCACTTAAACTAATTGGGGAATCTACACAGAACACTACCATAGCAGCATGAAAGTACCTGAGCAACAGGTTAGGGCTGCGCAAAGGTCGATCGTACCCTTTTGTGGTGGTATGGAAGAACGGAATATAGGGATCATTTTGCAAGCCCTAGAAAGAAGCAACTTGCGCGATAGCAGGGATAGAAGGAATCAAACGACATCACAACCATCTTAGGGTGTGGAAACTTGGTTCCAGCATCCCCCCATACTACTTTAGGTGAGACTTCAGTCCATGCTCCATGGGCTGATGCCGAAAGGGATAGTAGATTAGGGATTTGTTTAGCTAATTAACGTTGAACGTGGGTCAGGCCCCCTCAAGCCAACATAGGATTATCTCTTGAGTATTTTATCTTATATGTAGTGTGAGTGGACTTGCTCCATCTCTAATACAATTTCTAATATCTATGTGCATTTATGATGCATGTCTAATGATGGGATCTCATGGCTAGGTGGGACTCATGGACCTATATGTTTGTTCTTAACTATGTGAATTACATAGTTAGATATGCAAATGTGCACAATTTCTTGAAGTCCCATTGTGGATATGTTATGGCATGTGATTCTAGGATTAATTGATATAATCATGAATATGTATGGTTGTATGATATAATTTTTATAGTTAAACTTGCTATGGTCTACACTCTGGTTATTAGATTGGTTGCATGAAGGCATGTAGCTAATTGTTATTACTAGCATTCTAATGGTTGGTGTGCTTGTGAAATGAAAGGTTCAGTGACTAGCTTAATGTTGTAATGCACTCTATCTATGTAGAGGATGGATTATGCCCTATGTACAATGTGAAATATAGGACATATGTTAAGGTTTAACATGATGCTTCTATAATCAAACTTACCAAGTAGTGACAAGTATGGCTTAACTTGTATCAGTGTTTAATGGTATACCAGTTTTGTGAGCCATTTTTACCATTGTAGCCATTTATATATTATTTGTAATGTTGATGATTTGAATAAAGGTTTCATTCACATCATGTGTATGCTTAGAGCCTCACTTAGACCTAAGGAAAATTTGACAGAGCCCTGGGAACCCTTAGAGTGTCTATGTATGTGTATTGTCAGCAATGGAATTGTTTTTTGGCTAAATATGTGTGTGTGTGTGTGAGAAATAAATTTGGAATTGGGCATTGAAGACGAAGCATGTGGATGGGAATATCCCATTGTCTAACGTTAAATTTCACACCGCACCATGTCCCCCTTTCCATGCAATACGCATTATCATTTTAGGGATGAGTGCTATAGATGGAGGGTTTGAATGGATATTTCCTCGTTACTTGTCATGAAGATTCACATCATGTCGCACCTCCCTTGGTAGGTAGTAGGTTGAATCGTTCACGGCATGGGCAAAATTTGATGGAGCACATGGGATGGGAAACAATCTCGTTACATTATGTGAAGGCTCACGTCACACTACACCCAATTCTGCATAAACCCCTACTGAGGCACAATCACGGGATAGGAATATTTTTTTCCCAGAGAAAGAAAAAAATTAGTGTGGCATAACAAAGAAATCGTTCCTTGGGTGCCAAAATTGATATAATGTAAAATTGTGGTTTTCCGTAAAGGGGCTTGCCCTTGTGGAACCCCTTAGCATAGGCTAAGGTGGCAGGTACCACATAGGCCAGGTAGAGTTGCATGGACACCATGAGTGTAGGTAACATGGACATATGTTGATGCGGCACCAATGTGGCTATACATGGTAGGTATAATTAGTCCTATTGAATGGCCAAAGAGTTGTTTTTTTATGACACATGGCATCATCAAAAGAATGTCACATGGCTATGTGACATCACTCTTGCGTAAAAAAGAAGCATAGGTGACAAGTGGTGTGTATCTAGATGACATGGATGTTAGGTGGCACAAACATCAAAATATTGGCATTAAAGGATGGGAAGCACCTTTCGTCTAGCACGTAATGGAGAGCACTAGATGAGAAACCCTCCAATAGAGAACATGAAATTAACCATCATGTTTCAATGGTTTGAACTCGACATTTATGGAGGTATGGCATGGTGGTGAAATGACATTATGCTACAATGATGTGCAGGGATCCACACTGGATTTTGAGCAATGTAGCATAGCCATCTTTGCTACTTGACATTGTCACGTATCCATGCTTGTTGATTCGGCAATAGTTAATGAATAAATATTTAAATGGGCATAACTTTTAATCCAAGAATTAGATTTAGATAAAAAAATATATCATTAGAAACCACCTAACGAGCCAAATGTGATGGTGCCATTATTTTTAATTTCGATGAAATTTGAAAAAGAGGATATTTGTGGCCCCAACTTCATAACATACCTTGAAGATCGAGTTAATTTTTAAAGTAACACCTTCCATAGCCTGAAAATAACCCAAGGGGGTGGGAGGATGTGTTGCACTCCAAACTAATAAGGAAGAGATGACGTAATGTCATGTTATTGTTATGTTATGTTATGTAAACATTTTGGCTTATTTAAATGAAAATAATAATGTTAATATTAATAATTTAATGTTGGTGGTTTTCAGGTGCTAGGTTTTGACAACCCATGGTTTTTCCCATGGCATTTTTTATGACAAAGCATATTTAAAGGCTTGAGGAAATCCATTATGGAATGCAAGTGTACCTGATTAGATCCATATTAACTTTAGGCTTGATCCCTCTTAGCATTTGGTATATCTAAATTTAAGAGGGATTTAGACTGGTATAATTATCAATAATTAATAGGTGGATGATACGGATTTAACCTCTATAAAATATTCACACAATATTTTTAAGAGTAGACAAGACAGAAGGTTGATATTTATCTCAACGGTATTTTTCTTTTCTTTTTATAGTGGTAAAACCTATTGTAACTTAGTTTTTAAACTAGTAATGGGGATAGCCATCAATGGCTTCTCTCTATGAATCCAAACTTACTCATCTTTATTATTCAAGGAAAACCACACCACTTGGAATTACTCATTGGTGGTCTATAAGGGGGCAGGATTTCCCTCCTACTAGATGTTTTTGGGTCTTGGGTTGTTAAACTATTTCGTTACGTTTTTAGCTAAGCAGAAGAAATTTTAGGGCTGATCTAGGTGGATATTGGTGGCCACCGGCCGATTCCACATGGACCCCCACCATTTTTTCTTGTAGTTTTTCAGTTTCCTTATTTGTAGCACAATTTACTATTTTTGGCAGTTTTTTGGGTCGTGAACTTCTGAGTCGTTTTGAGGCCCTAAACAACATTTTTTTGGAAAACTAAGACCAACATGGGTGAACAACAAAATTTTTTCATGAAAAGGTTATAGTCGGATAGATCTTTCTAACCACGTATTGTGCATGTCAAACAGAGATCGTATGCCAAAGTTACGACCCCAGGAAGTTGATGTACGAATTTACCCAAATGGTGCCCATAGTTTGGTGTTTCATCTCCTAGCGTTAGGTTTTTGTATGTTTAGGGCTTTCCATTGTTTCTCAAAAATAAATGGGCTTTTGAGCCTCATTGTAACACAGTTCAGAGGCATATAGCCACCACATCTCTTCTCAGAGATAAGCTACCATCGTTCGAGCTAGTTTATTTCCATTTCTGTTTGTAAGCATATTTCAGTATTTTACACTAATGAAATGAAGTATTATTTCTGTTGCATCTCTATATTTATGGTTATCTCTGTAATTTGTTGCCTTCCTGTTTAAATATGGATCAAGGGCATACTCTAAACCCATCTCAAAGGTAGTTATGCACATTTTTTTCAATTGAATTAAAAAATATATAAAATATTTACACTATGAAATGAGTTATGATTTTTTGGGCATGTGGTATTAATAATTCATAGTATTGCAGTAAAGTCTATTTCTAATTTAAGAATCTCCATTGTAAAGTGGATGAGAATCTTCATGGTTGAAAATTTTGTTAACGCCTTTTTAAAAACATATATATGCTTGACTCCTATATTCAATTAACTTTCTAAATGATAATACTAATAATAATTTAAAATAAATAAATATTTTAGTTAATTTTTATGTGTTTTTTTTAATCTCAGTAATGTGAGATGTATCCTAAGGCAAGTGTTTTGATGTCTATTAACATTTGTATATATGCTTGACTCCTATATTCAATTAACTTTCTAAATGATAATACTAATAATAATTTAAAATAAATAAATATTTTAGTTAATTTTTATGTGTTTTTTTTAATCTCAGTAATGTGAGATGTATCCTAAGGCAAGTGTTTTGATGTCTATTAGCATTTACAAGCAATTTAATTTATATGGTTTTTTTATAGTTATTAATACTAATAATAATTTAAAATATATTTATAATTTAGTTAGTTTTTATGATTTTTTTTAACCTTGGTAATGTGAGATGTGTAATGAGATAAGTGTTGTGATGCTTATTAGAATTTACCAGCAATTTAATATATGATGGGGCTACTACTATCTTAGCTCCCTTCTATTTTCTAATTGTTTATCGCATCACGGATTCTCTTTAAATTTAGATGTAATTTGGTAGAGAGGTTCATTCTACAACTCACTATGAGGGATATGTGTAATTTCGTTTGTGTTCAACTCAAGTTGACACGTGTCCCTTTTAAAATAAAAATAAAAATTTTCTTTAAATTAAAAAATGTAGGCTATAATAAAAAAAAAATGATTATAGAGGTTTGGTTAGTTTTAATTAAGAGTGTCATTAACCATGAATAATCTCACTCTCACTACCCATTCTAAGGAGAAGTGGTATAAATATTTCACTCTTATTTTCATGTCCATATCAAATGACTTAACCTTACACCAACTTTGTAGAAAAATAAAGTAATTAAAAGTTAAAAACAAAACCTTGCCTTTTAGCTTTTTAATATTAAAAAACTACATAATTTTTATGTTTTTTTTAAATATTTCAATACATGACTTAAATACACTATTTAAATATACATGTGGACTAACTTATTTCAATATCAACTTCATACATAGGTATATATATAAATATACATATGAAGAGAAAGTAAAAGAAAAATGTTTGTGTTGATCATAATAAAATATTTAAATGAAAAGAAGTAATTGAACATAAAAAATTCAATTACTTCACAATAAAATAATAAGAAAAAGATATGTAATTTTATTTAATTGTTAATATGAAATTAATATGCAGCATTTAGAAAACATTATTAATAATAAAATATTCAATGTTAGTAAGTAATAAAATATTTAAATATGGAAGTTTAAGTAAGATTGAAGTGTATTTAATAATTTATTAATAACAAAATAATATTTTAATGTGGACAATATAGTTCATAAATAAAATATTTAAATGTGAACTATGTATATATTGTGTATTATATGATTGAAACCTATATATACATTATATAAAGTGAATATGTGTTGAAATTACAAGTTTAAGCCATTAAAAAATGCAATATATATATATATATATATATATAGATGAGAGAAGAGAGAGAGAGAGAGAGAGAGAGAGAGAGAGAGAGATGAAATTTTGCACTCTAAAAGAGGTTTGCACTTCAAGATATTTGATCTCTATTGGCTCTTGCTAGATCCACGATTAAGATGGATCTATGTTGGTAATATTTTTAGCTACATCAACGTGGCTATTTTGGAATGTGGCTTCTAGAATTTAAATTTAATTATTATTAATTATTATGTGCATGGTAGGGATTTAACCTCCAGAGAATATTCTTAAATATTTCTAATAGTATACACAAATCAAAGGTTGAGATTTATCTCCAAATTAGTTAGGCTCAATTTTCCCTTTTAATTAAAAAAATGTCAAATGAACAAGTGTTATATGAATTGGCTTATGATTTTTTGGGCATATGGTATTGGCCCATGGTATTGTAACAAAGCCTATTTATAGATTAAGAATATCCATAGTAAAGTGGGAATAAAACTCCATGGTTAAGAATCTTGTTCCATGTTTCTTAAATGTATATATGTTTAACTTATATATTAATTTTAATAATAATAATTTAAATTAAATTTATAATTTTTATGGCCTTATAATATTTTTAATTTCAGAAACATGATGCCTATGGGTGTTTACCAACCATTTAATTTATATAGTTGCATTAGCATTATTGATATCCTCGAAAATGACATCTTCTTGCATTCCCAAATGCTTTAGCTAAGAGTTGAAGTTTCGATTCCATTCTCACTTGAGCTATAGGTAGTTATGGATGGAGTTGGAAGTAATTTTGAGAAGCCTAATTATTTAGCTAAGACTTGAAGTCTGGATTCCATTTTCAAAGCCTAATGTTTTAGCTAAGACTTGAAGTCTGTATTCCATTCTCACTTGAGCTATAGGCAGTTATGGATGGAGTTGGAAGTAATATTGAGAAGCCTCTTGTCATCCGTGTATTTTAATTTGTTATTGTACACAAATTATACAACCATGACCATGCATCCAATGAAGTAGAGACTCACTTTTATAAGGATATGAGAGGGTATATTGTTTTTAATATTAATATTAGAGAGGGGTGGTAGGAGGGGGAGGGATTTTAATAAATCCCAATGGATATCTAGAAATTTTGCTTGGGGCTTGGGATAGAAATCGAACAACCTATCATAAATGTATGGCCTCTTCATGGGACCTCAATTGGCCAAGGAACATGACAACGCTTCTATTGACATTATCAAGACTCTCACATCTCAATTCATTATCTCCTTTTAGGCTCCCTTCCTAAGAACAATCTTCTTATGCTCCTCCTTAGTAGAAAAAATTCCATACTAGAATCTATCTCTCACCAGCCCTTTTTCCATATCCTTCAAGGACAAAATAAAGAGCCAAATGCTCAAGCCAATTTAGCCTACCATATGGAAGAATGGAAATATGAGGTCAATGGCACCATAAGTTGGAGGGTAATTCCATGAAAAATTTATATAAATTATATATCATCTCCCTCTTAAATAGAATGGAAGAAGTGAATTCAGCTCGAGCCAAAGTGGATGAGTCTCAAAGCATAAAAAATGATGTCACCTCCCTTAAGAAGAATTTTAAAATGGGAAATGTGAAAAATTGATTGCCTGATTCCTACTGTAGAAAACTGATAATATCAACTACTTCTTAATTACTTCAACAAGTTACTTGTAGTTTTCTACAGAAAATACTGAAATACATACATTGCAGCCTACATAAAAGAAAATACTACGAAAATTAAATATTGCACTAGAGAGAAATAAACACACATCAACATAGTTGTTTTTGGATAATGTCCCCGAAAAAACCCAATGTGGGAAAACCGGTGCAGTCGCTGAGGGTTTTAATTATTATGTAGTAGTAAATCTTAGTACAAATCATTGGATGACCAAACTAGCTACCCAATACAGAGAAATTTTTTTAAAGAGTTAGTGAGAAAAACCCCATACTAATCAGGGGTTGGTTGGTTGGACCCACACTGTATTTGCATAGCTTCTGCATCAATCCTACGCATATCTGCATCACACTAGCTGGGCTTTGTGTCACCTCCTTTGTTGATCTCATGTTGTCTAGAAAATTGACCTTCTGGCCCTCAGATCTCACACCCCAGCTTTTGGCACTGGATCTCAACTCTCCCAACTGGATTTTGAACTCCTCTAAAGCTCTACGTTGCCTCTATGTGGAATTGTATTTCCTCACTGAACTGCTCTATGCCCTCTCTGCTTTACACTCTCCAAATCTGGAAACTCTCCTCTCAACTACTATCCCTTCCCCTCACTACAACAAGACCACTCAATTTCACTCCGGAAACTCAACGTTTCTACTCTTGAGAAATTCGATCTTTGATCTCTCATTCAATGTGTCCTCCAAGTGCCCATTAAGCTTCCTCTTATAATCTCTCTTTGGAGATCCAACGATAAAGATTAAAACATAATCAATGACTAAGATTAACTGGGAGTTGATCTTCGTCTTCTTCTAGAAGATTCACACTTGATTTAATTAATACCCTTTAATTAACCGGATTTCCTAAGTTTAGACATAGGAAACCATTTTAAAAGGTTAATTATTTTAATTAAACCATCTATAGGTGGAATTTTCTCAAACAATTTCTAGGTATTAGAGAATGCATGTGTCTTAGCCTCTCTACAAAATCTCAAGGCAAGAGCACATCCAATGTTACAAAAATCAATAGGAAATTTGGAGCATATTCTAAGGATAAACAGGTGGCGTCATTGGTATGACAATTTCCAAGTAGTAGTAGGATCCATGAATGTTTACCTTGATGTCATTTATGTCCACCATGCATCAAATATTGGCATAGAACTCTTCTGTTCCTCAGCATTAATTCCTATACCTAGTAAGATGGGATATTTTTGCGATAATCCTATGACCTTATATATGGTGCCATATCATGTTCATGGGAGAATTTGGTCTTTAATCCTACATTCATGGATGCTGGCCTCAATTCCATGACACATGATCAAGAGAATCTCAACATAAATTAGAGTGCAGGTGGATAAGAATTCCAACATTATGTGAGGAAGGATGGGGCCGAGCTCTATTTGAAATCCCTTAGTAGTCATTCTCCTCTCAATGATAGGAAGGGAATTTCATGGCCTATCGTATCCTTTGTTTTCCTCTCATTTCCTAGAAATTGCGAGCCCAAGTGTTATGAGAACATGCCTGTGTTGCTTCAATTGACTCTGTATCTCAAGAACAAACTTGGGGTTGTGACAATTGATACTTTTTCGACTACCAATTAGCTACGATGAATCTAAATATGCATTGGAGAGGCTTTTAGATGACTATTTCAACCTTCAAAATTGGTCTCCCTTCATAGGGGTATCCTTTTTAATTTTTAATCTTTCTTAGTGTGCTCTGTGTACTACCTTAAAGTGTGGTGGATGAGGCTTCTCCTGGATTTTTATTTCCCTCCTCCAGGGCACTTCTAGACTCCTCTATAGGCTTGGCTCCATTCCCACAATGGAGAGACATGCAACATCCTCCTCTAACAAGAAACTTGTCGGTCCATTCCATTGTGACCTCTACCCTCATCCCCTTGTGGAGAATCAAGAGGACATAACTGAGCTTCACATCACGTAACTCACCTAATGGATATAATCACTTCATTTTTTGAGGATCATCAAATTCAATAGAGAAAAACATTCATGCTAGAAGAGGAGGTGGATTGGCTATGTTTCTACTAATCAAACCTGAAAACTGAAGCTCAAACCCAAAAAATCAAAATCAATATGCTAGAAGAAGAGGTGGGGGTACTTCACAAATAGTAGGCGAGCCATCAAGCCAATAAAGATCATGAGGATAATATAAGCATGGCCAACAATGCCCCCAAGTAACCCTTGGACAAAATGTAAATCAGCCGTTAAGCATGAGAAGAGGAGGTGGATTAGCTATGTTGCCACCAACCATACCTGAAAACTAAAGCTCAAACCCAACAAATCAAAATCAATATGTTGGAAAAAGAAGTGGGGGTATTTTGCAGATAGTAGGTGGGCCATCAAGCCCATCACAATCATGAGGATAACATAAGCATGGACAACAATGCCCCCATATAACCCTTCGAAAAAATTTCAATCAACCCCTGAGCATAAGATATGATAGTCACTAGTAAATGCATTTTGCTATGTGGTCAATACTATAGAGTCTATAGTAGTAAAAAAAAACTCTAGTTACAATAGAAGCAAATGTCTGGATGTAATCCTTGAATTTCCTCTCTCATCTTACCTTGAAGATTTTCTCTTATGGATTGATTATAAATCTCCACTTTTTTCTAGTCATGATGGGGTGTAAACTTAATGAAAAATATGTATCATTTTTGTCATATATATATATATATATATAATATATAATTTAAATATTTCAATTTACTTTATCCTTTTTCAAAATTATTAAAAGATAATGCATTCCCAGACTTCACATTTTACATTTATAAGGTAAAACGAGTAACTAATGTGAAATCAGTCCCCCACCTTATTTTTAAAGAAATAATAATTTATTCTTCCAAAGACTTTATAATTATTATGCCAACATGACTATTTTGGAAGAGGGTTTCTACAATTTTAATTTAGTTATCAATAATTATTAGGTGGATGGTAGAGATTTAACCTTCACAAAAATATTCTTAGTAGTATTCACAAATCAAAGGTTGAGATTTATTTCCAAAGTATGGATTGTTCCCTTTTAATTAAATTGTTTAATTAAGAAAAATATCATATAAGCAAGTGTCATATCAAATGTATTATGGTTTTTTGGGTTATGAGTTGTGGTTTTTGGGCATGTGGTATTGGTATGCCATAGTATTGGCCCATGGCATTTTAACAAAACCTATTTACAATTTAAGAATCTCCATGATAAAGTGAGAGTGAATCTCCATGGTTAATAATTTTGTGAGATGTTTTTTTTAATGTATATATGTTTCATCTATATATTAATTATTTCTATCATCATCAATAATAATAATAATAAAGTTTTAATTTAGTTAATTTTTGTGTTTTTTAAATTTTAGAAATGTAAGATGTATCATGTAATAAGTATTTTTGTTCTCATAGGCATGCTTATTTTGGAATATGGCTCCCAAAAATTAATTTTAATTATCAATAATTATTAGGTGGATAATAGGGATTTAACATCCATAAAATATTCTAATTAGTAGAATTCACAAATCAAAGGTTGGGATTTATCTCCAAAGTACTTCTGCATTTTTTACTCTTTTAATTAAATTGATTAATTAAAAAATATTAATATAAACAAGTATCAAATGAAATGAATTATGGTTTATTGGACATATCATATTGATAAAAAAATATTAGCCCATGATATTGTAAGAAACTGTTAAATTTGGAAACTGCGGATTAATTCCTTCATTTGGAAACCCCTCTTTTGATGGCACTCTATACCCTTGAAGCACACTTGATTGCATCATTCTTCATTTGGAATTTTGGAATTTTTGTCCTCCTACAAATGCCTCTTTTTCATGTCAGATCAAGTCTACCCCTATTCATGTCAGCCCTCTTGATGAAAAGACATGCCTCTTCACCCACACCAACAATTATAAATATAGCCTCATGTTCACCTCAATTGACATATCTCACACACAAAATTCTCTCTCTGCTAATTGGTTTGTACACATCTGAGGCAGCAGATTCATCTCACATGTGCAAAGGGTTGAATGGGCATCTATGCTTTCTTTGCATTGACTTTTTTTCTGATAAATTTGACTAGCATTGAGTAAGGGATTTTGGGGATAGTTTGACTACGATTTTTGTAGAAGAAATTCTATTTAGGCAGGCTGCATCTTGTGGCACAAATTTTAAGGTTTTTAGGAAGGTTGAATAGTGTTGATCGCAAGCAAACCATAGACTTTGACTGCAGGGTGTTGACTTTGACTCATTGTGTTTTGATCTTTGTTTTGGGCTGACTTTGACCTAATGAAGAGGTTGAGTTCCTTACTTATTTGACTGAGCTAATTGGAGGCCATTTAATTATTGCTTGACCACCGTTGACTGAACTAGCTAGGGTATTTTGATTGTTTTTTACTTGTCATAATTACATACTTTCATCAAGCTAATCATCTTATATTGACTTCATTAGTTGGATATTGGCTTGGATACTTTGCAAAAGTCAAGTCACATTAACTTTTATTTTCATCATTGTACTCTATTGTATATTCTCTCTCTACTGAAATTTGATATTTGATAATAAGAAGGATTGATTAAGGGTTGTCCCCCTCTGGGGGTTTTTCCCTAGATTTAGCCAAATATTGGTGTTCTCTTGTGCTGACTTGTCTTCTGCATTTATTATTTATTTTCTATCTACATTTATTGTCAATGTGAATTAATGGTTTATTTGATTACTATTGGAAATTAAAGTGGAATTGTCATTGGGATAATAAAAGGACAATGGAATAATTATTATAGGCATAGAACATACCATTGTTATCTAAAATTAACCTGGTATCAAAGATAAGTTGAGGACAAGCCCAAACAAGAGGAAAATCAATCACCAATATTTTTGTTGAGAACGACTAGTCTCCATGGCTTCTACTTCATATTTTAAGACTGGGGATAAGATCAATGACAAGTCATATTATCATGCCTGGAAGATGACTCTTGATTTGAAATTGGAGGAGCATGAAGTATTGGATTATGTGTAAGGGAAAGTGGTGGAGCTTCCTTCAAATGCACAAGTTGCTGCTAGAACAAAGTATATAAAAGGTGAGGTCAAAGCTAAGATAATCTTAGTTGACTCCATGCAAAAGAATTTGGTTGCCTATATTTTGATTTGGAAACTTCTAAGGAAATGTATGATAAGTTGGTTGGAATGTTCAAAGTGAATAATGCAAATCAAATCCTCTTTCTCAAGAATAAATTGAAGGATATCAAGTTGGATAAAGGGGAGTCTATCCAATCCTATTTTATGAGAATAACTAAAGTCAAGAATGATCTACTAGCTATTGGAGAAGTAACTGTTGGTAGGTAGCTCACTCTCATTTCTCTTGGAGGCCTTCAATTACCATGGGATACATTTGTCACCACCATTCTCAATAATGACAGGATATGTGGTTTTGATGAGCTATTGGCTAGATGGACTCAAGAGGAAACAAGGATGATGGAGAGAGATAAGTCCTGCAATGGAAATGAACTTATTGGTTTCTATGTTCATGATAAAAGGAGGAATGTTGTTGGTCCGTTTAATATAAGGAGATAGGGTAAAGGATCTAATAAGGGATTCAAAGGAAAAGGCAAAGGAATATGCTACAATTTCAACAAGTTCAACCACTATGCTAGAGAGTGTCCTCACAAGACAAATCCTCCAGTGGATGACAACAACAAAAATAATTACAAATGCAATAAAAATCAAAGAAACAACAGATATAACAATAAAGAAAAAATGAATTCTCCCACTACCTGTTACATAGTAATTTATCACCGCTTTCACTCCCGGTCTTCTCACTATGTCATGTGTCCAAGTCAAACATGCTTATGATAGACAAATGCTTCCATGTGCTGCCAATTGACCCACTTTTGCAAAGTTATCTACCTCATCACGTCTATTTCCTTAATAAACGCGTTGATAAGCACTCATGAACAGATAGACCACGCTGCCAGAGCGGAAGAATACGTGATTCCCATGATGGCTCGATTTTATGCATCAGCGCAGGTCCATGTGGTCCCTTCAACGATGATCTGAGTATCAGCATTGATCACTTGTAATGTCAGTGCTGAGGATCAATTATGTGCCCGCGATGATCCAGATTGGGTGAATTGTTCCTACAGTCGGCCTTCTAGATGACTCCAGACCTAGTTGTTGGCCTTGTTTATGTCGCCCTTCCTTCCCTGGTGTGGCAGTTCCGTCAATTGTGCTACCTTCCTTGGTGATAAGCTCTCCTTTACACCGGAGACTCCTTCTCCTATTTAAACTCTCACCATTGCTATGCATTGCTGGTTGGACAATTTGATAGTTGGCTAGTTGAGTAGTGTTGTGAGTGCTTTGTGAGTTTGCTAGATAGCTGGTGTGAGCGTGATAAGTGTGGAATTGTTGATAGTTTGTGGAAGGTTTTAAGGTACCCTTGATCTTGTGTGAAGCTTATGAGTGATAGAACTCTCATATGTTGGGAGATCCATCTTCAAAGAGTGAATGCCTGAAGAACATGTTGGCTGGACTCTTCTCTGAGAAGGCTTGTGACGTCAAGAATTTGGTTGTAAGTTGACTCTTATTTCATTATTAATGAAATTAATGATTTTTTCCTATGTTTTGTATGTAATGTACTTGATAGCTCAGGACTTCTTGACTTTGTGAGTAAATAGTTCATTGTTGTATCCGGTTACGTGCTTTGTTGTATTTCTTTTGCTTTATTTCAAGTTGATCACTCGTTGAGGAGAAGGAAGCAGAAGCTGGAGCAGTGCAACAGAACTCCATCGACCACCGGTTGAGGTAGGCCTCCAACTTTGATAGTTTAAGGAAAGCTATTGTTGATCTGTCCTTGTTTGTGACTAGACCCATTCTAGGGCTAGAGGGGTTGCCTCTGTCCGCAGAGGGAACACTTTCCTGCATCACAAATTGGCGACTCCGCTGGGGAGTGAGCTTTAGCCTTTGCTTTTCTTGTTTTCCCTTGCCTTGATTTTTTGTTTGGTCTCTTTTGAAGTTTTGGGGATTAGTTATCGGTCCTTTGAGTTTCCTGGGTTAATCTAGGAACACCCCTATTTGATTAAAAGATTGATTGTATTTGATTTGTGAGTTTTGATTCACCTGTCACTGTTTTTTAGCTTCATCGCAGATTTAATTATAACACTCGCGTTGTCATCACGCCCGACCTTTTATTTTATCCTGTTCATCGTGTAATTATGCCTAACAATCGCGACGGTTCAGGAAATCGAACCATCGCGGGAAAGTCGTGTATTCCCACGCTGACATCGCTTTTTTGCTGAAGCGGTTGCTTCATCAGTGCTTTTTGCCTGTGTATTACCCGCGCTGATTGCTGTAGAATTGATTTTTTCAATTCTACCTCCTAAATCCATCAATCCTACTGGTCCCTTGCTTTTCTCGCTTGTTTGATGACCTGCTTTTCACTGTTCATGGTTAGGGTACTTTTTCGTGAGCTTTGTTGAATGAATCTTGTTTTCTTGCTTTGTGACCTAGTTTCATTGTTTCAAGTCTTTTGGATCAATTTCACTTGGTTGCTTGGTTACTCAAAGATTCATTTGCAGCTTGATGTTGATTTGTTTCAGCCTTCCCTTGAGCTTGCTTTTGGTTGATTGTTTAGTGAACGGCATTGAACTAATTTTGCATGTTGATTTGATTTGTTCACTACCGAGAATAGATTACAATTGTTTGGGTTAGCCGGATTTTTCCACGCTTTCTTGTCACTTGTTGTTTTTCTACATTTAAAGACATCAAAATCGAAAAAGATTGCATTAGTTTAGTACGAAAGTGAAAGTGAATTTGCATTTCTAGTTTGCATATTGGAAAGGAAATGATAAAGATATCTCATTAGTAGTTTCTGTGCACTTTAGGAATTGGTGTCTGTATGCATTGAGTGACTACCGTTGTTGTCTTGGTTTTCTTGGTTTGGAAAGAATTTCTCTACCCTCCCATAGGTAGGTGTTCATCGAAGAAAAAGGACTTTTCGTGCATTCTAGCTGCATCCTATGATTTATTATATACACACGGTAAGGCCTGAAAACTGAAACATAATCCAAGATCAACTCTAAAATGAACTAAATGAATCTAACAACGCATTGGAACATAACGCACACTATTTAGAGGTCTAGGCTAGAGACGTGCTCTGGCGTCGTTAAACCTAGTCATTGTTGTTTCCAGTCAAGGTTGGGTGATTCCTCCTTTTGTGACTCAATAGTGGTCTAGTACGGACTTGTGCTCCCACGTACCGTCAAGTATATGGGGAGACCCCACTAGGTTATCATCCTTTATCTATAGGAAGCCATGTCTGCCGCCTTATAAGACGTAATGCACCGAACACAGCATTCGGGAAGATTGACTGTCGTACGGAAAGTCCTTGGTTATCATACGATTGCCAAGGTGTATATGCAGTTTTACGGATTGTCTGGTAAACCTTTTGCCTAGTTCTCCAGAGCAGTCACTTTTGCTCCCTTTCGGACTCCCTAAAAGAAAAGTTTCATCTGAGCACTTGTCACTTCAGGCTCATTAAACATTCGAAGGCGACTAGAGTCATATTTTTTTCCTTTTCTCGACTCTTTAAAGATGAAAAGGTCAAGTTGTGTTCTAGTGTCTTAAAATTTATTCGTCCATGTTCACATTTACCCTGTTAGATTTTGTCTGCGTTAGCTTGAGTAGGGTCCTTTCTCGTTAGTTTTCCTAGGATTTTTGAATCGAATCATCCTGGTAGAATCATCAATCCCGTCTCCCATTCCAAGTGACCAAGGGTCTCCTTCTTCTGTTGCTCCTGAGACACCGGTTGGTAGTGGTACTCTCCATGTTATTCCGAGTATCCAACTGCTGAACTCTCGCGCTCCAGAAGATGACTTTTACGATATCCATTGGAATGTCGTTTGGGAGCCTTCCGAAGAGGATATTCCTATTACTCCTCCTAGTGTTTCGGTCCCAATGTCTTCCTCAGACATGGATGACACATCCCCCACCACGAGTGAAGCATCCGTTGTAATGAGCGGTGAAATTCCTATCTCAGCGGAGATTCCATCCTTCAGTGTCACCCCTCTCGGTGTCACGTTGCTGTTACACTATAGGGCTTTGAGGGATGTTATTGGTTCCAAGACCTCCTTTACGGGTTCTATGTGGGATCACAACATCACTCCGACTTCGGGGTCTTTTATTCCTCAAATTCACAATACATCTGTCACTTCAGTCCTGACTATTCCAACTATCTGTGTAGCTTTTTCAACGCCTGTTGTTGGTGCCGTCACTGCATCCTCGGTTGTGACCACTGTTGCTAGACCATCCCCCAGTTCGACAAATAGTGGCCCATCGACACCTACATCCGGAGTTGTCGATCCTACGCTTAGTGCCCCACCTTCTTCTGGTTCTGTTCCAGCAGGGGGGGCATACGATTAGTATTTGCAAGCTATCTAGAATCCAGGCTCGCAAGATCCACTCCATTACTATGATCCTGTAGGGCATCATCTTTATCTTGTTGGTCCCTTGCCATCTCAGCCTGCGATTGAGGTCTTAGTCCTATTAGCTGTTGCTTGGGGTACCTCTGGTTACGATGGTGGCCAAGTACCCCCTGTGAATCTTCAAGGACCACCTTATCAAGGTCAGCCGTCTTACACGCAGCCTCCCTATGGGCAACAGTATTACAGACAATCTTATCCAGGGCAACCTGGAGGCCCACAAGGACAACCCTTCCAGGGACAACCTTCGGCCTATGGTGGTTCATCTTTCACTTATCTCGGGAAAACCTCTGGAAATCCAGGACAACATTATATGCAACAAGGACAACCTGGGCTCCAGCAGGGATACCCTACTGGGCAAGGTGGTCAGCCTTACGTATAGCAAGGTCAACCAACTGCCCAGTCTGGTCAACTGTCAGGACAAGTTGGTCAACCTCAGATCTAATCAGGCCAGCCAACTGTCTAGTCTGCTCAGCCATCTGGTCCATCAGGACAGCCCTCAGTTGTGTAAGGAAAACCCAGCACCCAACAGGCTCAACCATCTGGGAAAATGGGCCAATCTCAATCTCAACTAGATCAACCTTCTGGCCAGGTGGCTTAGCCCCAATCCTCTCAAGGACATCTTACTGGGCCTACTCAACCAGGCACTCAAATGATTGTTGCTTCTCAAGCTCCACCCGGTTTTCAGCCCTAGTCTGGACTCCAGACCCAAGATGGTCTTCAAATGCAGGGTGGATCTCAACTTCAACCTACTTATCAAGCGCAGATTGGCCCCCAGGCTCAATATGGAGCCCAACCACCTTATGGTTTCCAGCAATCCCAAGGGAAAACTCAAATTGCCCCGTATCAAAATTATCAACAACTGTAGGTGAGTCCTTATCAAAATTACCAGCAACCGTATGTTGCTCCTGCAGGTCAAGTTGGTAATCAATGGAATGCTAGGGGGAAAATATAGGGTCAGCCATCCGAGTATAGCTACAAACCCTATGGACAAAATCCCTACGGGCAAAACCCCTATGGGCCAAATCCGTTCGGACAAAATCCATGGGGGCAACCAGCAGCTGGCTGGAACCCTGGTGCTACCTCCTACCTGCGGCCTCAGATGTCCTTTAATCCTCAGTTACCCTTCTTAGCAACATTGGAGTACTGGATGTGTCCAAGCTGACCAATGATCCTATCCTTCATAATCCGTATTGGCCACCGGTCCCAACTAAGATTCCCGGTGATTATACCAAATTTGATGGCAAAGCTGGAGAAGACCCCCAAGCCCACGTTATGACTTATCATCTATGGTGTTCATCAAATTCGTGGCTTGATGATTCAATCTGGCTCCGCCTTTTTCAAAGGACCCTCACTGGCTCTGCTACTAAGTGGTATATTGAGTTAGCTCGCGGATCTTTTCAGGATTTTAACTCGTTGGCAATGGCATTTTTAACTCATTTTCAGTTGCTCATTCGATATGAGACGGGCACACATCTCCTTACATCCCTTAAAAAAACAACAAATACACACATCTCCGATCATATCCATGAGTAGAGATGGCGTCTTCGTTTGATTAAGTTTTGGATTCCCGACCAGCTCCTGACCGATTGGTTTACGACCTCACTTGTCCCTCCAATCACATGGGATATTGCTATGGGAGCATGTGTAACTGAAGAGAAAGCTATTGCGCGTGCTCAGTACCTTGACTTGGTTTACTCCCAGTCCGGTACGCTATAATATTATTTGCCTGATGCCCTGAGGCCCGAAACTTCCAAGGCTCCGCCAAAACCATCCATTGCTGGTGCCATTGGTTCCGTCAATTCGTCCTCTAAGAAATCTTCCGCGAATCCTGGGAAGCAAAAGTTGAATGCTTCGAGTGAAAATACTTCTCAGGCTGTGTCTAATTCCAGAAATACTTCTGAGGTTAACGTCATCCAGTCCACCACAGCAGACAAAACCTCGAAAGGAAAAAAGAAGGGAAAAGGAAACAATAAAGTTGATCAACCCAAACAGGATTCCCCTAAACCTCCACTCGAGGAAGGAACCAAACATAAGCCCAAGTATCCTTGTCTTATCTGTGACAAGGATCACTATACCAAAGACTGCCCTAGGTGGTCTGAAGTTAGCCGCTTGTTGAAAGGTGCTCCTGGGACTCCTGTAGTGTTGAAATAACCTTTCCCCTCACAGCAAACGCAAATGGTGGCTAACCCATCCCAATCCTCTTCTCCCTTTGGTTCTCAAGTGTTCATGGCTAGGACAATCCTCGTTCACATTAGCACTCGAGCAAAAGAATATCCCTCGCCTATCGGGAAAGAGCCTGAGGTCCCCTCCAACGGTCCTCCATCCAGTTCTGGTCCACTCCATATCGAAAGACCTAGCACTGAGACGCCCATCTGACCCCCTCCTAAAGGTGTACTCAGGAAATCTTCTTACAACCCTAATGCTCGTGCTGCTCAGCACTACAGCATCGTTGAGGACTTAGCCCAAGCTCCATCAGCTATGTCCACTCTAGAAGTTCTCCAGAGCTTCCCCTCCTAGAGGAAGTCCTTGCTATCAGCTATCGGTGGCATGGACCCGGCCGACTTGGATTTGATTACTTTTGATCTCGAAAGCCATGCACCGAGACTGCATCACAAAATTTCCTTCCTTATCCAGGTCATCATCAATTCTAAAACAATTCATCGTACAGTCATTGATGAGGGTGCTTCAACTTGCATCATGTCTGTTGCTTGTTGGAAGGCTATTGGTTCTCCGACTCTGATCCAGTCTCCTACGACCTCGGAAGCCTTTGATGGGAGAGAGTCTCGCCCTTATGGTATACTCCAAAGTTTGTCGATTACTTTGGAAGGAAATATGGTCGAAGTGGAAGTTGAAGTCGTTGATGCTAATATAACTTACAACCTCCTTTTGGGCCGAAGCTGGACATATGCCATGCGAGTCGTGGCTTCATCTTTATTTCGTGTCATTCGTTTCCCTCATCAAAGGAAGATTGTCACAGTAGACCAACTGCCTTTCTTTGCCTCCTCTTTCGAAGGCAACGTGCCTTTTGTGGAGCATACCTCCATTCCATTGGAGAGTGTGGGAGCTGGACTCTTTAAAGATCCTGCTCTTATGGGTGTCTTTTCACTCCCACCTCCGAACGTCACTCCTATTAATATGATTTCCGTTCGATCTGATCCGTGGATTCTCCCCCCCACTGATCAGGTAGAATCTAGAGGCGATGAGATTTTGTTGAGTCCTGCCAAGCTCAACTACATCGAGATTGTTTCTGCATCGACTCCCCCTCCTGAATCTGCTCCTCTGAGCAAGACTCTTGACTCATACACTCATTCCCCTAGGCTTGGAGACGACGCTTCTTTGGATCCTTTAAAGGAAACATTTCCTTCTGATGAAGCCATTATCGAGACCATGTCTCTCGAGGAACCCCATTGGTCTGATCACCACCATCGTTCCTAGTTCCTCCCTGCCCACCAGGAAATGCTTACCTATCTCGAGCGGTTTTCTCCTTGTCTCCCCTCGCAACCCCTTCAGACACCCATTCAATTTTATCAAGTGTTCTCTGAAGGGAATATGGGAAACATCACGCAAACCCAGCTGATTGATATCTCTGTTAAACTAGGGATTGTCGAGCACATTCATGTTGGAGTAACTTGTACTCCTGAGGAGATTCAGCTCTATACAGGTCTTTTTCGCAAATTTCGTGACGTTTTTTCTTGGTCTTAAGAAGAAATGCCCGACTTCGACCCTAGTATCGTGGTGCATGAGATACCCACATATCCGGGTGCTAAGCCTGTGCGACAGCGTTTACGCCCTGTGCACCCCCGAAAGGCTGCAGCCATTAAAGCAGAAGTTGAAAATCTTCTTAAGGCTGGTTTCATCTACCCCATCCCCCTCACAGATTGGGTCTCCAATATCATCCCTGTGAATAAAAAGCAGGGCACCATCAGGGTCTATGTTGATTACCATGATATTAATCGAGCCTGTCCCAAGGATAACTACCCCACACCCTTCATTGACCAGTTGATTGATGAGTGTGCCGGAAGTGAAATTTACTCGTTTATGGATGTTTTTTCTGGTTACAACCAGATTAATATCATGCCCACTGATCAGCACAAGGCCGCCTTTATCTATCTGTGGGGCACTTTCGCCTACAAAAAGCTTCCTTTCGGTTTGAAAAATGTCGGTGCTACCTTTCAATGCGCGATGTCTTATGCATTCCATGATATTTTCCACATCGTGCAGCCTTACCTGGATGATCTACCAGCTCATTCAGCTAAGTTCCAGGACCATCCCACCCATCTTCACGAAATCTTTCTCCGCTGTCAACACTACCGCATCGTGCTCAATCCACATAAGTGTGTCTTCTGCGTAAAGTCTGGCAAGCTTCTCGGGTTCATAGTCTCTTGAGAGGGCATCCATTTGGATCCCCTTAAGGTCAAGGCCATTCTAAATTTTCCTCCCCCTGCTTCTTTGTAGCAATTGTAGAGTTTGCAGGGTAAAGTGAATTTTTTACGATTCTTTATTCTCAACTATGTCGAAGTGGCCAAAGGTTTCACGCGGTTATTAAAGAGCGACACCCCTTTCTTTGGGATGTCGCTGCTCAAGAGTCCTTTGAGCACCTCAAGGATCTCCTTGTTTCTGTTCCATTTTTGCATCCTCCTGATATCATCATGACTACACTCTGTATTTGGCCGATGTCGATACCATTATTGGCATGGTTCTCATTCAAGATGATACGATGACACTCAGAATGTCATTTATTATCTCAGCCGCAATTTATTAGATACGGAATCTCGATATGCTCACGTCGAGAAGTTGGCATTGGCTGCCGTTTGTGCCATCCAAAGTTTCCACCATTATATCTTATTGCGCACTATGACAGTGGTTTCTAATTGCGACCCGATGACGTACATTCTGTCGCGTCAGTTGCTGGGGGGCAAGTACTCGAAGTGGATTGTCATCCTCCAAGAGTTCGACTTGGAATTCACTGCTGCCAAGTCCAAGAAATCTCTCGTCTTTGCTGAATTACTATGCTCTTTGCCATCTCTTACCGCACCCTCTCAGTTAGAGGACCATATTCCGGACGGAACCTTGTTCTTAATCAGCACCCTCGATCCTTGGTACGGGGACATCATTGTCTATCTAGACGTCGTATTTTCGTCCCAATGTGTCTAAGGATGCTCGGCGATGGATTCGCCATCAATCGCATCCCTATCGTATTATTGGGGACACCCTGTACCACCTCGACGCCGACTCTGTTCTCCGCCGATGTTTAACACTCGAGGAAGTTGAGCAAGTTTTAAATCACTGCCATTCTAGTACCTGTGGTGGTCACATGTCCGGATATGCTACTGCTCAAAAGATCCTCCGTGCCGGTTACTTTTGGCCCTCCATCTTTAAGGACTGCATTCTTCTCGTCTGTTCTTGTCACGAGTGGCAAATCTACCAGTGGAAGATGCGTGCGCCTCCCGCTCCATTGCACCCTGTTGTTACTGTCGGCCCTTTTGCAAAATGGGGCATTGATATATGACCTATAACCCTCGCTCAGCCGGGGGCATGGGTATATCATCGTTGTCGTTGATTACTTCACAAAATGGGCCGAGGCGATGCCCACACTATCTAAAGACGGTCACACAGCGGCGCAATTTTTGTTTAATCATGTTATTTCATGGTTCGGAGTCCCTCAGGCCATCGTCACTGATCATGGCAATCATTTCCATAATCATATGATGACTGAGCTTACAATCCAGTTAGGCTTGCGGCATGATAGCTTGATTCCATACTATCCTTAGGCCAATGGCCAAGTGGAGGCCGTTAACAAGGTTCTAGTTACGATGCTTCAACAAACCATTGGCATGCACAAGTCCAACTGGCATTTGATGTTGTTCTCTACCCTGTGGGCCTATCAAACTTCTGTGAAGGATGCCACTAGTTTCACTCTGTTCCAATTGGTTTATGGACTAGAGGCTACCCTTCCCATCGAGTGCGAGATACCTTCTTTGAAATTAGCCGTTGAATTACTCCCCAGCACTACTCCGGTAGAAGAGCGTCTTCTTTACCTGGAGCGACTAGACGAGACTCATCGACTAGCCTCTCTAGCTATCGAAGCACAAAAGAAGTGAGTGAAAACTCACTTCGATCATACTGTTCATCCTCGTTCTTTTCTTGAGGGAGATTTATTCCTGCTCTACGATCAAGCCAATGATAAGCTGGGGGCAGGCAAATTCGAGCCCATGTGGCACGGGCCTTATATTGTAAAGAGAGTTTTGCAAAAAGGAGCCTATGAGCTGATTGACTATGAAGGGAACCCTCTGGATAAGCCCCGAAATGGGCTTTACTTGAAAAAGTATTATGCATGAATTCCAAGCACTCTCATTTGTACATACGTGTGTTTTAGCAGATGTGTTGTGTGTGTGTGTTTTCATGTTTTTGGCTTGGTGTGTCAGCGTGATTACCACTTATTGTGTCCTTTTGCTTCCTGTGCAGATGTCTGGTGCGCCTTATGTTGGTTTCGCTGATGGTGCCTCCCATAGTACATGCAACCTATCTTCTGCGGCATGGGTGATCTACGATCCTCATGGTGAGCTAGTAGACCTTCAAGGTGTTTGTCTAGGTTGTACCACGAACAATGTGGCTGAGTATAGTGCAGTTATTGAGTTACTAGCCAAGGCGATCAATCTCGGTATTTGAACATTGGTGGTGAACCTGGATTCTCAGCTTGTCGTCCACCAGCTCAATGGGCATTATTCCATCAGAGACCATCAGATTCTAAGGCTATATCTACGTGTTAAATTGTTGGAAAGGAATTTTGATTTCATTACATATCAACACATTCCAAGACGATTAAATACGTTAACTGATGCATTAGCCAATTATGTATTAGATAGACATTTTCAGTAACATGTAATCAAAACAGCAAATAGAAGCATAAAAAACACAATAAACCATAGGAATATGTATATAATTATATATACCTATATAAATTATATAGTATATATATATATAAGTATAATAGATATAATATATATATATGATATACATATATACATATAACATATATATATATAGACTATATTGGCGCACCGAGGTGCCTCAAAAAATAATTGTATATGTCTAAGCAAAGTCTGTACTCTCAGTGCATCTGAGACACATGTCTCTCCAAAAGCATCAACAAAAAGTAAACCTAGGCGTCTACTGTGGTGGGTTTTGCTCCCTATAGCACACTGTCGCCCGTGCCACCTGCCTCAACAAGTGGTGTTCCCTGGGTCTCACCCCAACCGTGTGAATCTGTAATGCTACAGGGACCTCCTCGACCCCCTGGTAGTCAGGGATCCCTGCCATTAGTCCCTCAAGGTTTCCGGCCATCATCTCCACCTTGTCATCCGTCGGGGGAGCCATGGTTAGTGCTGCGATGCCCTGCGCATCCCTCCGTGCCTCTGAAGCCAAAGGGCAGCTGCATGTCGAGATCTCCACAGAAGTCCATGCCAGCATAGGGCCAATCCTTGACAAAGATCACCTAACACTCCAACCACTCTCGAAATAGTATGCCCCACGATACTGGTCGCCCACCACCTCCTCGTGGCATGACATGCGCCCACCGTGTAGCTCTGGTCTCACGTGGTCTGGGCACATCTAAATCCATATCCTGAAGCTGCAGTGCCGGCACCCGCTCCAGCATGAGCGGGACTAAGATGGATCCATAGCCAAACTGCTTCGTCTCCCCCCGGTGACACCTGGTAAGCTGCCTTTTCATGTTTGCCATCACCGTGTCTACCCAATTAAACATGGTTGGGTTCAGACATTCGAGAGCCAACCGAAGATGGGTCTTCAAAGCCTCATGTTGGGCTTGGGAGCCCGCTACCCGTGTCACCATGAATAACATGGTTCGAAGAATCACGTCGTTTACTATCGGGATTGCCACCTTCCCGCTCTTCGTTTTGCATGCCCCTGGGCACACTCGAGCCATGAGCGTCTCTAGTGATTCATCCTTGAAATGTTGGCCCTCCAAGATTGGCCTCACACCCCGACAGGACAGCTCGGTCAAAAAATAGATATATGTGGCATCAAATTCAATATCCCGGCCTCGGATAACGAATCTCTCATCTGTAGGATTCCAGGCCCGGATCAATAGCTCCAGCAAATCGGGTTGTGACTGAAGGTGACGAGTAAGGAAGAATTTGAGCAACCCGCATGCCTACAATGTGTTTCGGCACCCCACGTCGGTGAAAGCTTGGATATCATTGTCATCATGCATTCATTCTTGCCAGACGAACGCCATTATAGTTTGCATGACGAAGAAACTCTATTAGCGCCCTTGTTGCAAAGATCTAAATGTTGCTTTTATTAAAAAATGGTTGTGCGGCATCATTGCGTCTGTTTCTAAAATAGACGCGATGATCATGGTGCGCTAGTGTTAATTTCTCTCGATCATCGCGGAAGTACACCACTTTTCCGCGATGATCAGTCACGGTCTGTGTCAATTTTTACCGATCATCGTGGACCCGAAGGCAAAACCCGTGATGACCGAGAGCGGAATTCGTTTTGAAAAAACCGCCTAAACTAACACATTCCATGGTCAAATGCAGTAGAAAAGACATTGAATTAAAGCGTAAGATGAAATCTACCTACCTGGAAGAAGTTTCGGGACGAAAGATGGACGAATGGGACGGAATGAGCTCGCCAACTTCGGTGCTCCAAAACGCTCTACAGTGCATAAACAGTAACAATGGTAAAAAACAATGGTAAAACCCCCCTTTTATAGGAATTTTGGAAAACTATAATATTATATTTGGTAAATGTGGGTTTTCTCCTCATTGTTATCATATGAAATATGATTTTTCTAGCTATATTGTTTATTTTATATCGAATGGGTTTACGAGTGGCATGTTTCGTGTAGGTTTACAGGTAACGGAGTTTTGAGTCCACTTGATCCGTGAAGTCGTTTTTAATCTCTTTTCCGACTCAAAACATGAAAAGATAGCCGAGTTGCTCCTCTTGACTCGTTAAAAGTAAATAGGAGGTGGTCACCTTTAAGCTCTTTTTCCGACCGTTTAAATAAGAAAAGATTGTCGGGCCTTTGTCGTTTCAGGCTCGTTAGTGGTTACGAAACGACGTGATTTCGGTCGCTTTTCTACTTTTTCAGATTGAATTCACTAATGATGAAAAGTACTCCTCGATCGTAATGGTCAGGCGGTTCTTTCGAGTATTTTTTTTATACTTTTTCAGGCTCGAGAGACACAACTTTACGAAAAAGGACCCCTCTGGAGTTTTCTTTTCCGTGTCTTTTCCAAACTCCCTAAACATGAAAAATACTCCGAGTTTTGCCTATGTCAGACTCGTTAAACCCTGATGACATTGGACGCGTCACCATGATGAGACTCAAGATTTTCCTCCCTAGGGCTCGTTAAATATTACTAGGTTGGATTCAATAACAGGTTTTTCGTCGATTCTCTATGGCAGCGAGTCACTCTTGAACATCGACACTTCTACTTATTGTCGAGTTGGGGACATCCATACATCGTCATTTGGCCTTCCACGGGTTTGGGTTGTCATTTAACCTCTTTCCATCTGATCCATGCTGTCTTCATCAAACCTCTGATCCTTTGGTACCTAAATGCTACCACCCTCCGGAATCATGTCGCTGACATGTTCAAGAGTATAATCCTTCTGCAGTTTACACCTCTGTCTCCATTCCTGATACTTTGTTGCACCATCTATCACTTGTTCCTTATCTCATGTCGTTGATGGGGGAAACATTATGGCACTCCTGCGACGAGTCGTCTCCTGTCGACATCAGCTCATTTTCCAGTAGATTGACCTAGAGATCCCCTTTGGTACCTTGGAGCTTGCATGCCTCAATGGCAAGTTCTTCGCACCTGACGGTCAATTTGCATCATTGGTCGTCGATTGGTTGATTCCACGCGTGTTCGACTTCAGCTCATTCTTCGCACTTCGTGGATTGTACTGGACAGTACCTTGAGAGCCATTGTCATCATTGGTGGTTTCTGTCGCGCTTTTTAACGGCTTCCATCACTGACGGTAATCAAGCGACTTTCTCTCATGCTCGACTTCGACACCTCCATTCGCATGATAGAATTTGTACTATTGGTCGGTTGGGTTCAAGACCCTGGGCTCAGATTACATACGCTCGGGCTGTGTGGATTGGTTTATGATTACATGACTCATTGATGGATGGCTGCGACCATACCTGAGTCTTCATGGATGGTTGCGACTATACCTTTATCATTATCATGGTCTCATTAGCTGGGTGGCTGCGTCCATACCACAGACCTTTTCCGTATGTCTTTTGGATGGCTACGCCCATGCCTAGACTACATTTACTTCCGAGATATCAGTTCGACTTGCGCACAGGTCCTTCCAGATGGTGTTCCAACTCAGTTGTTTTGTAAATCATTTCACCCCTCCCACTCTCTCAGGCTTCATACTTTAGGGGGCATCTGTTACACTGTAATTTATCACCGCTTTCACTCCCGGTCTTCTCACTATGTCATGTGTCCAAGTCAAACATGCTTATGACAGACAAATGCTTCCATGTGCTGCCAATTGACCCACTTTTGCAAAGTTATCTACCTCATCACGTCTATTTCCTTAATAAACGCGCTGATAAGCGTTCATGAACAGACAGACTGCACTGCCAGCACAGAAGTACACATGATTCCCGCGATGGCTCGATTTTATGCATCAGCACAGGTCCATGTGGTCCCTTCAGCGATGATCTAACTATCAGCACTAATCACTTGTGATGTCAGTGCTGAGGATCAATTCTGTGCTCGCGATGATCCAGATTGGGCGAATTGCTCCAGCAGTCGGCCTTCCAGATGACTCCAAACCTGGTTGTTGGCCTTATTTATGTCGCCCTTCCTTCCCTGGTGTGGCAGTTCCGTCAATTGTGCTACCTTCCTTGGTGATAAGCTCTCCTTTCCACCTTTCATGGACACTCCTTCTCCTATTTAAACTCTCACCATTGTTATGCATTGCAGGTTGGACAGTTTGATAGTTGGCTAGTTAAGCAGTGCTGTGAATGCTTTGTGAGTTTGCTATATAGCTGGTGTGAGTGTGATAAGTGTGGAATTGTTGATAGTTTGTGGAAGGTTGTAAGGTACCCTTGATCTTGTGTGAAGCTTATGAGTGAGAGAACTCTTGTATGTTGAGAGATCCATCTTCAAAGAGTGAATGCTTGAAGAACATGCTGGTTGGACTCTTCTCTGAGAAGGCTTGTGACATCAATACTTTGGTTGTAAGCTAACTCTTATTTCATTATTAATGCAATCAATGGTGTTTTCCTATGTCTTGTATGTAATGTACTTGATAGCTCATGACTTCTTGACTTTGTGAGTAAATAGTTCATTGTTGTATCCGGTTACGTGCTTTGTTGTATTTCCTTTGCTTTGTTTCAGGTTGATCACTCATTGAGGAGAAGGAAGCGGAAGCTGGAGCAGCGCAACGGAACTCCATCGACCACCGGTTGAGGTAGGCCTCCAACTTTTATTGTTTAAGAAAAGCTATTGTTGATCTGTCCTTGTTTGTGACTAGACCCATTCTAGGGCTAGAGGGGTCACCTCTGTCCGCAGAGGGAACACTTTCCTGCATCACACTACCCAAGACGGAAATGATCATCCTCCCAAGAGGACACGAAATACCAGGCATGATGAAATTAATGTTTTAGAAAACCAAGATGAGTTATATCTAATTTCTGCTCTATCTATTGCCTCTCCTCCGATACCTTGGATCATTGGTTAATTGATAATGGAGCCTCAAGACATTTCACTAGACATAAGGAGGCCCTCTCAAATTTAGTTGAGAGGAAAACTAATCTAAAAATTATTCTTGGAGATAATACCACCTACCCCATAAAAGGGATAGGAACTGTCACTCTTCTCTTGAACTATGGTCAAACCATACATCTTCAAGAAGTCTTGTATGTGCTCGATTTGAAGAATAATTTGGTGTTTATTTATGTGATGGAAGACAAGGGATTAAAGGTATCTTTCATTGATGGAAAGGTACATGTATGGCATAGAAACTTCAAAGATCCTTTTACTCTTGGGTTTAGGGTTGGTGGTCTTTATCAAGTTGGTGGAAATCCTTTGGGAGCCCTAGAAAGTGATACCTCTATTCAATGTGAATTATGGCACTGGAGATTTTCTCAATTACATTACAAAGCCTTACCTGGGGTAAAATCATCGAAATGCTTGAGTTTCATATGAACCATGAAGGACTTTATCAAGGTTTTGTAGCTAGGAAACATACAAAGGGGCCATTCCCTTCTAGTGAAATAAATACAATTGATATTCTTAAATTGATTCATTCTAACCTTTCTGGTGTCTTTCCTATAACTTCATTAGGAAGATACTCTTACTATGCAATTTTTGTGGATGAATTCTCACGCGAAACATGGATTTATTTCTTGTATAGGAATGATGAAGTGTTCAAATGGTTTCATTCTTTCAAAGCGTTGTTGGATAATCAAATGGGAAAGAAGATCAAGATGTTGAGTACTTACAATGGAACCAAATATGAATCTAATGAATTTAATGACTTTTGCAGAGATGCAAACATTAAGAGGGAGATAATTGTTTCATATGCTCCATAGAAAAATGATGTTGCTAAAAGAAATAATCGAACTATTATGGAAGCCACCCATTCCATGATCTATAATCAAGGTCTACCAAAATTCTTGTGGGGAGAAGCTACTAACATTGTTGTATATGTTCAAAATAGAGTCCCTCATCAAGCTTTGGATTTCAAGACACCCAAAGAAGTCTTCATTAGTAAGAAACCTAATGTTTCTCATTTTAGAATATTTGGTTGTCCTATGTATTTTCATGTTCCTAAAGAGAAAAGGAACAAGTTGGAAAGTTATGGAAAGAAAGGTGTATTTGTTGGATACAATGAAAATTCAAAAGCATATAGAATTTATGTTCATGGTCAAAGAGAGGTGGAAGTAAGTAGATTGTTACTTTTGATGAAGAAACTTCCCTTGGAAAAGCCAAAGATCTCCCCATCTCAAGAAAGGATTATGATGTTGTTGAAAAATAAGAAGAACTTCTGATAGATGAGCCTATGCTCGATGTTGATGGTGTGATGGATACTCTTGATCCACCTCCTTGTGAGCCTGATACCTCAAAGAAAATACCACTATAGCTCAAAGATACATTTCAAGATGCTAAAAAATCATGTCGCTCCAATAGGAACATTTCAGGAAAGTAATAATCCCAACAGACATCAAGGGTACTTGGTTGCCATGAGTACTATCATTCAAACTAAACCTTTCACTTTCGAAGAAGATGTAAAGCACCAGGTATGAAAAGATGTGATGGCTGAGGAGTATGAGTCAATCATGAACAATGATGTATGGGGATTGGTGCCTAGACCCAAGGACAAGTCTGTGGTCAATTAAAAATGGATCTACAAAATTAAACACGGAAATTATGGAAGTGATGAAAAATATAAGGCAACATTTGTGGCTCGTTGTTTCTCTCAAAAGGAAAGAATTGACTATGATGAAATATTTGCACCAGTCACTCAATACACTACTATCATATCCATAATTTCCCTATCTACCAATCAAGGATGGAGCCAACATCAAATGGATGTCAAGACTACTTTCTTACATGGCTCACTTAAGGAGGAAGTCTACGTGGAACAGCCTCAGGGGTTTGAAGTAAAAGATAGAAGGACACAAGTATGCAAGTTGAATGATCTAGGTAGATATTGGTGGCCACCTACTATTCCACTTGGACCCCCACCGTTGTTTCTTTTGGTTTCCTTGTAACACAACTTACTATTTTTGGCATTTTTTGGGTCCTAAACATCTGGAGTCATTTTGACAAACTAAAAGATGTATTTGTGGGAAAAATGAGAGATCGGAAAAGTGAAATACAAATTTACTTATCTTCTTTCAGCCTCTTCTTGTATATATTTGAAACTAGGTATTATGATAGTCAAACAGAGATCATATGCCAAAGCTACAACCCCAAGAAGTTGATGTTCCAAATAACCCCAATGTGGCCCACATATTTTGGCACTTCATCTCCTAGGGTTATTTTTTTAGATGTTTATGGTTTCCCATTATCTCTTAATGATAAAACAAAGTTCTCCAAGCGTCATTGTAACACAATTCAGAAGGCATGTAGCCACCACATCTCTCCTCAGAGATACAGTACCATCACCTAAACTAGTTTATTTCCATTCTGCATGTAACAATTTTAATACTTTGTTATTAATGAATTAAATTTATGTTTGCATTGTATCTCTATATTTTTTGTTATATATTCTATATATATTATATATATATATATATATTATATATATATATATATACTATATATTATATATATATTTCATTTCATTCCTTCATAAATATGGATCAATGGTATCAAAGCGGTATGCTATTTATTTGTTTTTCTGTGCATGTCTCCAATGAGGTTTGGGTATAAGGAGTTGAGACTTGAACTAGTTGAATCCTTGCAAGACCATCCCCTCCAACATCAACAACCTCCCATGGAAAAAGAAAATAAATATGAGAGAGCAGGAGATCCTATCAAATTGTTGCTTAAAGAAGCCCTGGAGCAACAAAGGAACGAGATGATGGACAACTTTACCCATATCCTTTGGTGGACGCCCACCAGCAACATAGCTTCATCCAACAATCACTTCGAGGAACTTCCCCCTTCAAGGTACAAGTGAACTTTGATATCCCTATATTTGAAAGTCAAATAGATGCAGATGTTGTTGATAAATGGTTGACTCTGTTAGAGGGTTATTTTTCAGTCCATAGTTTCTCAAATAGGGAGAATATTACTTTTGCACTACTTAATGCTGCTCCCCATATCAATGATTGTTGGGAAACTTACTGTGAGAAAATGGTCAAGGAACCCTCTCTATTCATAGTTGCACCCACTTGGAACTCTTTTCAAGACATTGCTAAGGAAAAATATTACCCCGTGGGAAGATATGAGGACAAATACATATAATAGACCACACTACAGTAGCAAAGGGACAAAGATGTGCATGAGTTCACAAATATTTTTCATACTCTATGCACAAATTTGAGTATCAAATATTTTGAGTGACATATGGTGCTCAAGTACCACGATTATCTGCACAAATACATTTAGGAGGAAATGGAGTTCCTAGACATCTCCTTGCTTGGTGCAACATACCGAAGAAGTGAGACTTTGGATCTGCAAATCTGAAGAAGGGAAAAGGCACCCTGCAAACCACATAAAAAATGAAAAAGCCAAGGAGGGGTGACCCGGGACAACCCATCTAATTTGCAAGCAATGAAAAACACCATGAAGAGGAAGTACACAGGGAAGTGGTGTGAGTTCCACAAGAGCCCCACTCACAACACGAGTGTTGCGCCAAGCAATCACTAGTGGTCGAGCTAAAGACTTTAGACTTAGATGCATGTTTCAACTCGGAGTTAGACCCTAATGAAGGGAATGACAAAGGGAAGCAGATTATTGATGTAGATCCTAGTGCCATTATTTCCACCACTAAGTTCTAGAAGATAAAACCTAAAGACCCATAGGAAGGAGAGTATCTCTTCCACTCACAGATGTAGGTGAAGGGATCTCCATTAAAGTTATTTGTTAGCAGTGGGAGCCAAAATAACCTTATCTCAGCATAATTCGTTAAGTGGTTGGGCCTATCAACCAAACCACACCCACAACCATACACCATCGAGTGGCTCCACCAAGGACTAGATCTTCACGTTAGCCAGTCGTGTCACATTCCCTATAGCATCAAACCCTTCATGGATGAGGTACTATGTGACATTACTCCTCTTTATGTTTTTGATGCATTATTAGTCTAGCCATACTTGTGGAAGCATCATGTTATGTATGAGTATAGGCCTCGCACTATTATTATTACTTTGGGAAATAAGTTATACAAGATACCAGAGGTAGCCCCGCTTATAACCATCTCTTGATCTTTACTAAGCTATGCAATAATATCATCTCCTAGATTGAGAATTTTATTTTCTTTCTGATTTTCTCTCAAAGTAAGGGGAATATCATGGCCACATCCATGGCCCTTGGGAAGGGTTCCTTCACATAGTAGAAGCAGGTGGATAAGGTCATGGAAGAATAAAGGGACATCTTCTTCTCACCCATAGGGGTACCCTTGCACTACCAGGTCAATAATTTGATCAATCTGACTCCCAAAGCACCTCTACCCAATGGGATGATATACTACCACTCCATTCTAGAAAATGGAGAGACCGAGCAGTAGATCTAGAAGTTGCTACAAAAAGGGCACATCCTACCAAATTCCTCATCTTGTGGGAGCCCAATTGTACTTGTACATAAGAAGGATGGGACCTGAGGATTTGTATTTATTATTGGGCACTAAACAAAATCACTGTTTGGAATAGGTATCCAATCCCACAGATTGATTACCTTCTAGACCATCTCAAGGGGGCCAAGTATTTCAGTAAGATCTAATTGAAGTCTGGTTATCACCAGGTTCCAATAGAGCCCACAGATGTATGGAAGACCACCTTCAAATCCAAGGAAGGCCTTTTGAATGGTTGGTCATGCCTTCCGGGTTGAAAAATTACTTTTCTACATTTATGAGGTTGATGGATGACATCTTGTGACCCTTCACCAACTCATTCGTGGTTATATATCTGGACGACATCCTCATGTTTAGAAAGAGTTGGGAAGAACACTTGAAACATATTTGGTAGGTCCTTGAAACCCTGTAGAAACATAAACTATGTGCCAACCTAGAAAAATGCACATTTGGCATGATCTAGGTCCAATATTTTGGTTGCATCATAGATGAGAAAGGCGTGCATGTGGATCTAGCTAATGTCTAACTCATTTGGCATTGGATAGCTTCAACCACTCTAACAGAGCTTCATGGATTTTTAGGCCTTACCAATTTATATCAAGGGTTCATGTTGGGATTATCCCATATCACTTGGCCTTTGAGTTTTAGATTACGAAGGGAAGAGCAAAAGCAAAGTTTTCTTGGTCTGAATCCCAACAAAAGGTGTTCATTGAGTTGAAGCATTGCCTCTTCTCTATAATTGTAATCACATTTCCAGACCTACTACAACCATTTCACATCAAGATAGATGGCTCCAATTATGTTATTGTTGCAGTCCTCACCCAGCACGGGCATCTAGTGGCCTATCATAGTGAGACACATTTTGATACAATTCAGAAGTACCCCACCTATGATAAGGAGATGTATTCTATCGTGTAGGCTTGTCAGCAATGGAAATATTACATTCTGGGGAAGGATATGGTCATTCACATAGATCACCGCCCTATTCAGTTTATACAAACACAAGGGAAGCTACAGAACAATCACCACTAGAAATGGTCTACATATCTACAACAATTCCACTTAAACATTAAATACAAAATGGCCATAACCAATCATGTTGTAGATTACCTCAGTCGCCCCCCAATTGTAGCACTGATTACTGTTCTCAACTCTTGTGGCAATAATACCTCTAAATGGTCACAACTATACAAAACTGATCCAGAGTTCACCACCACATACCAGATTCTCATGGGTGGCAAGTAAGTTCCATATTTCCACCTCCCAGATGCATTATTATTCTACCTTGGCCACCTTTGTGTTCCTTCAAGTGAGTGTTCCAAGTTCATTTGGGAGGCGCACTACAGTCAGGTGGCAGACACTTTTTATGGAGAAAAATGGGGTCATACTATAAAAGTATTTCTATTGGCCAAAACTCAGATAGGATGTTGGAAAATATATCAGATCATGCACATCATGTGCCATCACCAATCCAACCATAAATAATCAAGGCTTGTACACTCCTATGCCTACTCCCAACCAACCCTCGGAATATATCTCCATGGACTATTTGTATGTCCTCCCTTATACCAAGCGTGGTAATGACTATCTATTTGTGGTCAAGGACAGATTTTCTAAGATGGCTATATTGGCATTCTCCAAGAAGAGTAACACAATAGATGACACTATCAAACTCTTCTTTAAATGAGTGTGGGTACATTTTGGGATCCCATAGACCATTATATCAAATTGGGATAGCAAGTTCCTTAGCACATTCAGGTCAAGACTCTGGACACTATTGGACATCAAGTCGGCTGCATTCCATCCCTAGACTAATGGTCATACAGAGGTCATCAACAAGATGATAGTGCACATACTCTGCATGTACAACTCCAAACATCCATAAACCTAGGATGAGAGACTTCCCTATGTGAAACACAACTATAACAGATCTCTCCATAGCTTGACTAGTCGTAATCCCTTTCAAGTAGGTATGGGATTTCAACCATTGTGTCTAATTGATGTTGTCATGTGTCATGCAACTACATGGACATAATCCACACATGCATAGTCTAAGGTTGATAAAACAACTAGGCTTATTAAATGCATCCAGTACATCTACCAGCAGGTTCACGACATCTTAGAGAAGTCCAATTCCAAGTACAAATAATGACATGGTCAACATTGGGTGCCACATAAGCTTCAGGTGGGTGACAAAGTTTGGTTGCATTTGCAGAAAGAATGCCTTATTAGAGCCCATCATAAGATTTGACCACTCTGATATGGGCCTTACACCATCACCAAGGTCATCAATGATAATTCTTTCGAGCTCAAAATTCCCCCATTTCTTGGCTTGCACCCAGTGTTCAATGTGGACCACCTTCAGCCGTAATTTCCACCATCGTTGGACACATCAGACATTGCAGAATATCTAACACCAATAGAGCTTAACCTGGACTGCATGGAATAGGAGAAAACTAACCAGATTATGGAAAAATGGATCAATACCATACATCAACAGAAGATCTAACTATATCCGATTGTCAAAGCTGACTAAATCCTGAACCAATGCTAGTGGCTCACCAAGGACCAAATTCAGCAGAAGTTTCCCCATCTCTTGGAGGAACTTAATGCAATAGGGACCATTGCTTCCTAAAGGGGGAGTACTGATCCAGGTGGATATTGGTGACCACCCACCTATTCCACTTGGACCCCCACAATTGTTTCTTTCAATTTCCTTAATTGTAGCACAACTTACTATTTTGGCAATTTTTCAAGTCCTAAACTTTTAGAGCCATTTTGAGGGCCTAAAAGATGTTTTTTTTTTTTTTAAACGAAGAGACTAAATATATATAAGATTGGTTTGCCTATATTTTTTCTACCTCCACTTGGATATATTTGAAACGAGGTATTATGCTAGTCAGACAGAGGTCGTATGGAAAATTTATGACCCTGGGAACTTGACGTTCCAACTAACCCTAACGGGGCCCACACAATTTTGGCACTTCCTCTCCTATGGTTAGGTTTTTCGATGTTTAGGGTTTCCCATTGTTTCATAATTATAAAAATACCTTCATGCCTCATTGTAACATAGTTTAGAAATCATGTACCCACCACATCTCTCCTCGGAGATAAGGTACCATCACCCAAACTAGGTTATTTCCATTATGCATGTAACAATTTTCAGCGCTTTGTTATTAATGAATTAAAGTTATGTTTTCAATATAGCTCTATGTTTTTCTTTATATATGTATTTCATTTCATTCCTGCATATATCTGGATCATTGAAGAAATACATCTATGGGTTCAAGCAAGCCCCTAGGGCTTTGTATGAAAGGATTGATAGCTATTTTATGAAGTTGGGATTTATAAGGAGCTATGTTGATTCAAACTTATACTTCAAGGTTGAAAAATACATGCCACTTATTTTGGTCTTGTATGTCGATGAACTATTTCTAACAGGTGCAAACCCTCTCATCTATCAATGCAAGAGGGAGTTGACTTATGAATTCGAGATGAAGGACCTAGGACTAATGCATTACTTCCTGAGCTTGGAGGTTTGCTAAAATCTAGGTGAGATTTTCCTTTCTCAAGGGAAATACATTGTGAAGTTGTTAGAAATATGTGGTATGGTGGAATGCAAATTTGTATCTACACTAATGGAACTAAATTTTAAGAAGCTATGTGGAAGTGTTTTTGGTCTCGAATTGGCAAATCCTTCTAAATATAGACAAATTTTGGTGGCCCTCATGTTCTTGATAAACTCCCGACCGAAAATATGCTTTGCTGTAAATACTTTTAGTCAATTTATGGTTGAGCCTAATCATGTACATTAGGTTGCTGCAAAGAATATTCTTAGATACATTTGTGGCATTATAAACTATGGACTGAGATATACTGTCGAGGATTTGAGGCTATATGGATATTCTAATGTTGACTAGGCTAGAAATGTGGTGGACAGAAAAAGAACATCTGAATGTTGTTTTTCTTTGGGATGTGCTACAATTTCACAGATGAGACAAAAACAAAAATTTATTGCACTAACCATTGCAGAGGTTGAATATATTATAGCTAGTATGGCCTATTGTGAAGCTATTTGGATGAGGAAGCTCTTTAGTGAGCTATTTGAGCATGTTCTAGATACCATCATTATTTATTGTAATAACCTAAGTGGGATTCATCTTTCGGATAATCCCATGTTCCACAACTAATCCAATCATACTGATATCAGGTACCACTTTATCAATGATATGGTACAACAGGGAGCAATAAGGCTCCATCACAACAGGACAGATGAGTATGTTGTTGACATCCTCACGAAGTGCTTGGGGAAGGCCAAGTTCTTATCCTTTTGAGAGAGAATTGGATTCATGGAAATACCCTCTAATGAGGGTCCCACTTGAGTTGGAAATTGAGCTTTGGGAACTCCTAGGGGGGTTGGGATACTTCTTGGAGCTATATGAGGATAGGGTGATTGGTTCACCTTCCCTTGTGGAGTATATAGCCCAGCATTATTGAGCATAGGGTGAGTGATTCACCTTCCCCTATGGTTGATGACATATGCATAGGAGGATTAATTCACCTTCTCCTATGGAATATGAGTAGGATGAGTGGTTCACCTTCTCCTATAAATGCCCCAACATGCCTCCTACCCTTACAATCTAGGACTCTTAGGAAGTACCTCCCATTTGGCCAATGAGTTGGGAAAAGTGGTTAGGGACCACAGCACTATAGATGGATGCATCATGTACTTTCATACTCCCTATGTCTAGGAGGCATGATTTTCAACAACTTGATCACTTGGGATCAAGTTTGATTAGGGTTCTATCCTCTGCCACGTGGACTGGATTTCATTAGTGGAAAGAGAGTGGTAATGTCTTGTGACTCACTCTTGATTGATCCTTCTTATTATTCGTGATATCAATCTTCAACAGAGATAAGATGAGATGTAGAGATAGTACATGATGTTCAAGATGGCATGATGATGGATGAATATTGGTAGGTGAAATTACTCCCTATTTGAGAGGGAGTGTTAAAGTTGGAAACTAGTTATTAATTCCCTCATTTGGTAGCCTGTTTTTTTATGGCACTCTTCACCCTTGAACCAAACTTGACAGCATCTTTCTTCAATTGAAATTTTTGAATTTTTGTCCACCTACAAATGCCTCTTTTTCATGTTGACTTAGGTTTGCCCCTATTCATGTCAACCCTATTGATGAAAAGATATGTCTCTTCACCCACACCTACCATTATAATATATTCTCATGTTCACCTCACTTGGCATATCTCACAAACACAACATTCTATCTCTTATGATTGGTTCATACACATTGGAGGAAACAGATACATATCACATGTGCAAAGGGTTTATTCGTCATCTTTGTTTTCTCTATATTGACTTTTTCTACAACTAACTTTGACTAGCATTGCCCGAGGGCTTTTAGGGATAGTATGACTATGATTTTTGTGGAAGAGACTCTGTTTAGGTAGGTTGTATATTCTGGCACAGATTATAAGTTTTTCTGGGTAGGTTGGCCAACATTGACCATACGTAGACTATAGACTTTGACTCCAGAGTGTTGACTTTGACTAACTGTGTTTTGATCTCTATTTTTGGATGATTTTGACCTACTAAAGAGGTTGATTTCCTTGCTAGTTTGACTAAGCTAATTTGAGGTCATCTAACTGTTATTTGACCACCATTGACTGAGCTAGCTAGGGCATGTCAACTTTTTTTGACTTTTTAGAATTACAAAATTTCATCAAGCTAATCAGATTTCATTTTGACTTCATTGGTTGGATATTGGTTTGGATACTTTGCAAAATTCAAGTCACATTGACTTTGACTTTCATCATTGTACTCTATTAGATATTCTCTCTTTGTTAAACATTTGATATTTTATAATAAGAAGGATTGATTAAGGGTTTTCCGCCTTTAGGGGTTTTTCCTTGGCTTTAGCCAAATAAACATAGTTACCAATCAAATAAGAACTATTACCTCAAAACATGTACTCCAACCCAAAAACCCCAGAAAACATGAACAAACAACCCAAAAACAAAAATTGCGTATGCCAGAACGATGTTTTTTTAGGGTAAATTTTCAACAATTTTTTTTAAATGGAAGTAAAAACCAATTTTTTTTTTTGCAAAATGGATGAGAAAAGCACCCTCAAAAAAATAAGTGTTGATGCTAGAACAAAAAAAAAATCTGGTTACAATTTTGACACTTTTTAGTAATTGAATTAAAGATAAAATATCAAGACTTTGAAAACTGTAAAATTGAAACAATTCTCAGACATGATGTTAAAGATAAAATATCATGTCTCAAATCCTGATAATTCCAACAAGTTCCATCCATGTTGTTAAAGATAAAATATCTTGACTCTAAAAAACCCTGAAATATCATAACTTAGAAAAACCTAAAGATTTTGACAAATCTTCAACCATGGAATCAAAAACCTTAAGTTTTTAACATATTTCAACCATAAAATTAAAGATGAAATATCATAACTTAGAAAAACCTAAAGATTTTGACAAATCTTCAACCATGGAATCAAAAACCTTAAGTTTTTAACATATTTCAACCATAAAATTATGGACAAATCACATGACTAAATTTTTTTTAAATAAACAAGTAAATGAAAGATTCATTATTCCAAGAGTAATTTTTATTTCAAAGGCTAAAATTATAGCTCTTTTCAAATTTTATCCTAATACAATTTATCCTATTGCAACAAAAACCTAGAAATCAACCATCAAAACGAAGTGTTCCTTTTAATGAGGCATTAAAATTTCAACATTTTTAAAACTATATTATAGCAAATGATAACAATAAATAATATCGTGGCAATATCACTGTATAATTTTAAAAATCAATATTAATCTCTAATATTTCTTTACTTTAAATCAAAATATCAACTTTGGTAGATTGAATATCACATACATTTTATTTTTGTAATTTATTATTGCATTCACCAGGGATTCACTAGATATTGTAGGTATCTATTTTTTCATTAACATTTTTTATACCCCTTTATATTTTCTCATTAACTTTAAGCTCCATTTTTTATATTTCCCAATATGAAAACCCTTTACCCCCCATATATCCCCCAATATATTATGTCATTTTTTCTTCAATATATATCCCCAATATGAACCCATGTGGTATGATATTGCTTCCCCAGTGAAGCCCCCATGATTGCATTGTGGATATTCTAAAGAGATGAATTCTTCATAATTAAAACATATAATCCAACAAACATAGAAATGACCCATAACTTCATGTAAGATTATATGGAAGTCAAAATATTTATTTCAAGTTACCATGCAAACTTCCCTAGATATATGAATTCCTTTTAATTAAAACATATAATCCAACAAATATAGAAATTACTAATAACTTCATGTAAGATGATATGGAAGACTAAATATTTATTTCAAGTTACCATTCAAACATCTCTAAAGATATGAATTCTTCATATTTAAAACATATAATCCAACAAACATAGAAATGACTCATAACGTCATGTAAGATCTTATGGAAGTTAAAATATTTATTTCAAGTTACCATGCAAACACCTCTAAAGATATGAATTCTTCATAATTAAAACATATAATACAAAAAACATAGAAATGACTCATAACTTCATGTAAGATCTTATGGAAGTCAAAATATTTATTTCAAGTTACCATGCAAACATCATTTACCTAAAATGTCTCAGACATTTATTCAAAATCATCCATAGGTTCTGACATACCATTAGAATCTACATCTTCATATGAATTAATGGATGCAGATGAAGATGACCCATATTCTTCTCTTTCATCAACTAGAGCCTCATCTGAGTCAACATGCATTCCCACCATTTTATGTTTCAAAAGTCTTCTAGATCTATGACTAGGTTCAGCAGGCTCCCATCTCAATATTGTTTTTTCTAGTAGCAACTTCTTCAAAATCTCTATGGTCTTGAAGCGAAGAGTTTCTCTCTTTGTTAAATTGAATTCATAGACAAGTATGTCAACATCCTCCAATTTTAAGAGGTTTGTGCCGTGATGATTTATATTTTTACCCTTTCGTTTTCTCTTTCTGCCAATTTTTTTATCAACTACAATATTTGGCTTGTACACACCATTGAATGGGTGGGTATTTGTGGTATATCAATGTACTTCAACAACTGTAATATCTTCATTATATTTAATGACCTTTATAATCTTCACAACCCAAAATGGATAGCCAAGTCGATCTCCATCTGCTAATATTGCTATCATGCATCCCTCCTTAACATCCTGCACTAAACCCTTGTAAAGGTCTTCCATGGCTTCATGTTGTGCACGTGATCTTCTATAACCAATATAGATTTCTCTTTCCTCTACCTATTGAGAATTAATAATGCCTTGAGATTGTTGTTTTTCAACAATGTGTCTTCCTCCTATTCATTTGGCATATTTTGCGGCCAAATAAATGCAGTCTTCAAAAGTGTATCTTCATTTCTTGATATTTAAGTGATATCACTTTGATCATTGAAAAAAGACTCCCACCAAACTAAATTAGCAACATCAAAGTAATCATATGTATCTCTAATACATCTTTTTATTTCTTCCGGGAATTAAGAATAATTTATCTCCCTCTTATGCCTTCGTTCATTATGGAGTTCAGCAACTGATTGTAATAATATTATCTTTGATGCAAATATTGGATGATCTAGAATGAACTTCAAAAATGCTAAACCTGATGATGGTCTCCATTCTCCAACAATTGAATACTTCTTGCCGCATATAAGTGTTTTTCCATCAATTTTTTTTATACGTTCATTAAGCTTTTCAATGCATTTCTCCTCACCATGCAATTTCAGAATAAACCTTCGCATGTTAATATTTTCTTCCAACACATGAAAAACAAGCTCTAGAATGTATGATTTCTTAATGCATTCAATTAATGATGGCAGAATACTAACATCCTTCCTCCTCAATGTTACTGAAAAACAACTAAACATTTGATCAATATGGTCATGAGTGTGCCCAACAAGAAGGAAACCAACCTTTACTTTTTTTAAAATTCCCAATTCAACAAGCATGTTTAAATATCCAAAAAGAACTTGAGTTTTATTTTCACGACTTGTGTTATCTAATTGCAAATACTAAACTTCAGGAAGAATACCAGACAAATGATAAAGCATACCGTGGATTATAGTTATGATAATATTTGCATCATTATGAATATTTGGAGCTGTGAAGTAAACCCTTGGCACCATCTTTCCATTAAATACCATATATCCAACCAAGTGAAACACAATAAAATTTTATTCTTATACATTTTTTGGTGTGCGGACAAAATGTGGCAGAAGTGTTTTCTTTTGGTCCGTACCATCAATTATCAACCCCAAATATTTATTTGGATTAGCATAACACTTCTTTCGATGCTTATACATTTTTTGTCTTTCACTTGTTTGCTGATTGCGATGCTCTTGAAGTGCTTTGACAATGGAATCTGCACATAAAATAAAATAAATCTATTAATAAATATATTTTCATAGTTGATAGCTATCTAATTTTTAAAAATAATGTTACGAATGCAGACCTCTTTCTGCCCCTTCACATTTATCACATGTACTACAAACCCCCATCCTTGTCTTCTTAGGAATATGAACATCGTTAAATTCGTTCTTCCATATCCTTATAAAATATGAATATGTAATAAAATTACCATCTCCTTCAGCACCGTCTGCATATTCTATGTATAAGTTGTAGATTTCTCTTCTTGAGAAATTATTTGGAATATGTATTGTGTCTTTATTTGGAATATGCTCTCCATGCTTTGAAAATAAGTCTTTCATCCCTAACACTACAGTAATTGTTGATGGTCCAATCTCTATTTTATAACGTACTTCTGAATAATATGTAGAATCTTTTTCCAGTCTTTCTTGGATTCTTGACAAATGAAAATTACCGATTAAATGCAAAATTTTGAAAGCCCTTCTATAGATCAATACATTCCCAATATGATAATCATAACCTACTAGTGTTGATTGCATGAAACTCACAAAAACTAAATTTTGCATGCTTTTATTCATTGACAAATATCACTTCCTTTGCTCCAAAGAAAACTTCAAATCCATATGTTTCAAGCAATCATTTTAACAACATTCACTTGAAATTGGATCACCAACAGAACTTCTACTTGTGAGATATTTTGTCCTAGACCTTGTATAACTGGAATATTTTGGATTGATATGAAAAGGTCTACTACTACTCCTAGATACACTATTTTCTTGCAACGTCTCCATCATTTCATTATTCTCTGTAGAAGCATTTTCACCGTCATTACGAGGAATATTATACTTACTATGATCATTCTGATCATAGTTAGAAAATCCATCACCATCATTGCTTGGAAAATATTCATTACCATCCTCACTTGAAGCAAATTCTTCACTACCAACATCTGCACTTTTGAAATCCTGACTCAGATGAAATTCTTCACTGTCTTCATCCCTGCGTTTGAAATCCACCCTTGGAGAATTCAATTTTTCATACCATGAGTGCCTTTGGAACACTCACTTAGAGAAAATTCATTATTCACATGTGTGCCTCTAAAATTATCATTTGCAAGAAACTCTTCATCCTCCCCTTCATAGTTGGTGCTTGCATAATTCTTAGGATTATGACCAAGTGGAAAATATGACTCTCTATTCATAGTCAAATTATCATTTTCAAGAAATTCTTCATCCTCCCTTTCATTAGTGGTAGTCTCATAATCCTTGGGATGAGGAAGAAGTGGAAACTTTGAATTTCTATTTAATGGAAATTCTTCACCCTCCTCTTCGTCAATGGTTCTCTCTTAATCCTTAGGATTAGGACTAAGCGGAAACTTTGAATATCTATTTATTGGAAATTGTTCATCCTCGTCATCCCCTTCCTCAGTGGTGCTCTCATAATCCTTAGGATTAGGACTATGTGGAAAATTTGACTTTGAAAATTCTTCATCGCCCCCTTCATCAATGGTGCTCTCATAATCCTTAGGATTATGACTATGTGGAAACTTTGACTCTGGAAATTCTTCATCCCCCCCTTCGTTAGTGGTTCTCTCATAATCCTTAGGATAAGGACTATGTGGAAACTTTGACTCTGGAAATTATTCACCCCCCCCCCTTCATCAGTGGTTTCTCTCATCATCCTTATGATTAGGACTATATGGAAAATTTGACTCTGGAAATTCTTCATCCCCCCTTCATCAATGGTGCTCTCATAATCCTTAGGATTAGGAATAAGTGGAAAATTTGACTCTCTATTTACTAGAAATTATTCATCATGCCCTTCGTCAATGGTGCTCTCATAATCCTTAGGATTGGGACTAAGTGGAAAAGTTGACTCTTTATTCACAGGAAAATCTTTTTGCTTCCCTTCATCAATGTTGCTCTCATCATCCTTAGGATTAAAACCAAGTGGAAAATGTGTCTCTCTATTCATAGTAAAAGAATTCATGTTACATCCATAAAAAAGAATAGAGTTGTTGCATAATGAAGATGTTGATGCTAAAGAAAGAAAAACTTCACTATCAAAAGAATCCATTACCTTCAACTAGAAGATGTTGAATGATGCAAATGCACTCTCTCCCAATGAAAATTTATAACTTAGAGATTGAAAAATTCCCTCTAAAGTTTCCCCCCAAAAATTTTCCCTCCAAACTTTCTCCCCAAAAAACTTTCGCAAAAAACTTTCCCTTCAAAAATTTCGTTTTGAAATATTTCACTCCAAAATTTTCGTCTAAAATTTACTTGAAAATATAGTACTAAACTTTTGGTCTTGAAAATTTTCACCCTAGTTTCTATTGAAAGTATCAACATAAATTTTCGTTTAATGCATTTCTTTGAAATTAAAATAAATTTTCTATTTAAATTATTTAACATTGACTATGTAACTAAATTAATTTTTATAATTAATTTTTTTTTATCCCACAATGAATGAAAACTAACCTAAACCTATAATATTAATTAGAAATTAATTTTTTTAAATTTAAGTTTAATCCCACATTCGAGAAACGCTAAAGCAATCCCACAATCATCGCTATAAAATAACATTCATTGTTTTTATTCATCACATCACATCAAGTCTTCTTGGCCTTATTAAAAAATTTGGAGCGATTTTGCAAAAGAGCTGCATTGTCATCGATTTCACATTTGAATGGTTTGGGGAAATTTTGTTGTTTTATGGGAAAAAACACATAAAATTATATTTTTTATGGTGAAAAATACAAAAAAAAAAACTCAATTTTGTAGG